>UCQR01013648.1:0-11153 GCA_900474235.1 Cecidostiba semifascia | reverse complement strand
ACTTAATTATACACAGAACGACATTAAGAAAATAGTTATCTTATCAATTACACAATTTCGAAATGAAAAGGGTCATAAAAATACCACAAATACTTACAAAAGTAAAGATAAGACATAAATTGGTGTCAAAATAATAATAAAAAAATTCAGTTAATGTCTCGAAAAACTGACAGAATAGTATCAAATCTAAAAACGTCAACGATAAAACTCTAACTTTCCTCTTCTAAAACTCTATTGAGAGCTTCATTGGCTTCTCTCAAACTGACACTTTTTCGAATTTCCAGCCCTATAGCCATAGCTAACGGAGGAGGCACTGCATTGCCAATCTGCCTATGTTTATCTTGCATGCTTCCGTAGAATCGAAAACTGTCGGGAAATCCCTGAGATCTAGCACATTCGCGTACGCTGACTACTCGTGTTTGTTCTGGATGAAGAACTCGACCCTTGCAAAATATAAAAATCGTTGGTTGTGCCACTCACTAATACACGTCGAAATTATTTAATAACAAAAACTTAAATGGACATATATTCGAATAAAAATATTTTTAAAAAATAGATTGCATTTGCCTTAAAAATTGACTAAATCATACTGAAAAATACCTGTTTACCCATCGGTTCTGGGTTAGTAATTGTTGTGCTAAAGAAGCCATCCCATTCGATTCGGCCATAAAGTCCAGCCCAGTGGTTATGACGATTAGCTGTGTGCGGTAAGCACCACGGAATCAGAGTATTTACTTGCTTATCGCGCGGATTGCAAGATTTCCCCTCACTACAGCTGCATATACCCCTCAGTGCTCCAGTAGAACTGACTCCTACTTTTTTATCGTTGTATTTATACTCCCTGATAAGCAAAATAAATCAAATATGTATGTTTGGTAAGATATTGTTAACTTTTTAAATGATTAAACTTTACTTACAATTTCGCTGTATAAGTTCCATCGCTCAAACGAACAATAATATTGGGTAAATCACGCCAATCAGATCCGGTCTTTGTAGGTATCAAACCCATACGAGCTTCTACTAATGGTCCCAAGTCTTTGCATATATGATCATATAATGCTAATTCATCATCCATGCCAGATCTCATCTAAAATTTTTTTAAATATACAGTTTGCACTAAGTAATGTTTAAAAAAAATGTCGCAGTTTATTGTACATCCTACCTTTCTTTGAAAGTGAGTTAAAGGGTCATTTTCGTATCGCATGACAACCTCATTACTACCACTCTTAATATTTGGTAAATCAGATAAAGCATCGTGAACAGTAATAGCTCTATAAGGAGCCGAATCGTGTACATCAGTGAACGTAAAATACTGAAAAGAATTAAAAATTAAACTATTGTAAGAATGATATGGTATAATACGTTAAATGTCATTTATTTATATACTACCTTTACGTTATCAACATCGACAGTTAACTGACAAGTTGACTTACTAAATACATGAAGTGGACTAGGAAAACGAGGAAGAACTTCCCCGGGTGCAGCAGCTATTAAGATCATCCTGAAGAAACAAAAATTGAAAAAATGTATATTCATTTAAGATAATTAAATACTGAATGCGCATACCTTCTACGCGTTTGAGGAATACCATAGCTGCCTGCTTGGAGAATTGTAAAAGTACATTGATAACCCATTCGTACGAGGCAATTTAATGTCAATTTTAGTACGACGCCCTTTTTGAATGATACGAAGTTCCTTACGTTTTCCATGATGAAAAATCGAGGCTTATAATAGTCGCAAAAAGAAATATAACTGACAATCAGAGAATTCTTGAACGAAGAATAGGCCCTTGAATTAAAACGATTCATGCCACTGAATCCTTGACAGGGAGGTCCTCCGCATAATAAGTCTACTTCACCTTTTTGTGGTAGTCTTTGACCACCCAATGATGTTTCTCCCTAATATATATAATCAAATTTCGATCATAAATTAGTATACAAAGTAAATATGAAATTAATAATTTCAAAAATTGCAAAAAAAATTATTACATTTATAACTTTTTCCAAAAATGAGTTACAATCGTTTGTGAAAACGGATGATTTTGGATTGTTCAATCGATAGGCATGAGCTGCTGCTGCATCATTTTCTATAGCCCATAAGCTTTCTGCTACTCCAGCTTGTTTAAGTCCTTCCGATAAACCTACAAACAGTGTTCAGTATTTTATAAAACAAAATTGTACAACGCTTACCAATTAAAAAACTTGTATTACCTCCACAACCAGCAAAAACATCTAAAGTTCTCAGTTTTTTTGAAATCTGAGGAAAAGAAACAGGAATATCCTTAGGTCTAGACTCGACATTCTTACTCTTTGACTTGGCTTTAGTGCCTACTTTAGAACTTTTAGTAACATTGCATGCCTGTGCAGGAAGGTCAGTAAATTTTTGATTTTCAAAGTCATAAGCTTCTGAAAAGTAAAATCTATTTGGTCCTATTGATGACCATTCTTCGATACTTTGATTCAAATTATCTGAATAAGCTATATAGCACTTTCCAACGATGCAATTCAACCGCACGTCGCATTCTATAAACATATTTCACAATAAAAATGAGAGGAATAATTAAAATAATGTGTGTATAAAAGAAAAAATAGAATTACCTTCGTCACTCCAGAATAACATGTTCATATCAGATTTTCTTTCCAACATTTCACCTCTGTGAGTATTTTCTGGTCTGTACATTTTTTTCACTCTAATGTGTGCATTCACGCCAGCCAATAATTTGGACTTGCTTGTCGAATAAATGCTTATTATATATCCTATATCAAATGGCTCGGGGGTATCAATGTTTGAACCCTTGACTTTGTCGTTAAATTTACGATAGGCCTCAGGATACTTTTCTTCATCCACGATCTCTCGTTTTTGACCTCTTAAAGTTTCCTTATGCTTAGCTGGGTATTTAAAACTAAATGTTTTTGGCTTGAGATAAACAGCACTTCCAACTCTAAATTCTTCATTTAAATACTTTATCATTCCATATTCAATTTTTTTATCATTACTGTCATCCAAGATTTCGAATAACTGCGGCGTCTTATTCATCTTAGACATTGAATCACGTGCACATGTAGAGCAGAAACAATGCTCTGCTCCTTTTGGAGGATTTAGCTCTGGCAAAAGATCTTCGAATCGAGCTGTAACGTGGTCATATCGTTTTTGATAAAATAAAATCATGCTATTTTCCTTCAGTGCATCAATAATATTTCCTATAAATAAAAAAGTCATGTAACATGCAATCATGCAATGGCTAAATTATAAATAAAAAAAATAATATTTAAATAAAATAAAAAAGGGTTTGAATTTACCTTTTTCAGTACAATCGTTTGAGTATTCACGTACAATCACGTTGGCTTTTGCCTGGACATATATAAGTGGAACATCTTGACATTCCTCTATCAAAAATAATTCTCTTGGAAGTGATGTTTCTCCTAAAATAGTTTCACTACCTCTCCATAGCCAAGTACCATGCAAGATTTTGATGCCCATTTTGTTTTCCCACATGTATTTTACTTTAATCACTTGCATAGGTATGGATGAGTTGATTGGCTCAATAAAAATATAATCATTCTTTTTAATTAGATCATAATTGATCGTCACAGCCTCATAGAAATCACCTTTAACACTTTCAATTGGTTCTCCTACCCACTCTATGACAGCACTTTTCTTTTTCTTTAATGTACTGACCATTTTTCGGTGAACTTCTATACTAGATTCTTTATGATTAGCCTCACAATCTTCATCATAGTCATCATCATCACCATCCTGCAAAGAAATTTTTTCAAAATTAATCCTTTACAATTTACGATTTCAATAATCATTTACAACTGCTGATAATAAAATTTAATCATACTCACAACAATTTGCTTATTAGGACATCGACGTTTAATGCAAGCTTGTTTGCTAGTTCCAGTGCCACCAAACTTGATCATGTTTTTACAAGAAGCGCATTTACCACAGTCAATTTCCAAACATGCCTCGCATGCACCGCATCTTCGACGTTTCACTTGCAACTTGTCAGCAGTGTTGTCCAGTTGTTCGGGAAAAAAACTTTCAAACAAATCATGCACTTGTTGAGTAGTGGTTGCCTTTGACCAAGAAGGTACTTTTTGTTTACTCAATCTCAATCCACTTTGCCAATCGTCGTCATTTTCTATAAATTGACGCCTTCTTTTTTTAAAACGTTTCTTAAACGTTACTCCCGATAGATCAATTATTGATTTGACACAAGGAGCGTGAATCAACTGTGGTTCGTCAGGTAATGCTGATTCGTCAAATGACAGTATTTGATCACAAATGAACTGAGCATTATGTATCAACAACTCTTCAGTAAATCTGGAAAGTCCACTTGGCATTGGCATAGTCTAAGATAATTTATAAAAATTCTATTAGCTTTTTATTATTTGAGTATTGTGTAATAGAAATGAACGCATACCTCAAATTTGTTCAATAAATCCTCATACTCTGAGTTAGGCTCATCTAGAAGACACTCAATAACAGTTTTACTAATAAATGTCTTTTCTTTAACGGATCTCATGAATGGAGCATAATCATCCGAGGGCCGCATCAAATAATACTCTCCTAATGGAGTTGACAGAACTATAATAGCTTCTTGACCACCATCAAATCCTGTGACAAACCACTCAACAATTGGACCAATATCTTTGCCAGGAACACCTCCTTCAATTGATGAATCATCGCTGTAGATTGGTTTTACATAGCCAGATAAATAAATATAAGCTTCTCTCTCTATCAGGCCCGAGTCGAATGAACATAAGTGACCGTTTCTGCAGTATACACTGAAAAGCAAGCAAATGATGAATTAGAAAATTTTCTTTAACTTCTTGTCACTTAATTTTGTAAATAATTGTTCTTATACTTGAAGAAAGTTATCCTGTTTATGGCTCTCAAATCGTGCTGAGCGACATCTTCCTCCTCGCCATTAAACAAACTCAGCCTTTCATCGATGACAGCATTGTACTCATCGAGAGCATTGTTGGGATGACCAGCATATACCTTCAAATCTTTGTCTTGCAACTTTTGTCTACAAATCTCGCAAATGGGTTCCTTTCTGTTTGCAGCAGCAGCCTTACCTGTGTGTATCATCTTGGCTCTTGATTTCTTTGTCGCCAATGCAGTTTTGGGCCTTTTGCTATACAAGTGGCCAGTGACCACTTGAGAACCGCCTTCATCGTTTTCCAACAATTCTGAAGGGTTTCGTAACTTCAGAAAAACAGGTTCAGCAACATCGCGTGTCGACTCGTCGTCCGCTTCGTGCGACATATTATCCCTCGAGGTATCCTCTGATTGCGGGAGAGACTGTTCATCAGTTCCCATCGCGGTTGTACTGCAAGATCGGCTTGGAAGCTCATCATTGTTTTCCTCCGATTGAGGGAGAGACTGTTCATCAATTTCCATCGCGCCGGTAGTGCTGCAAGATCGGCTTGGACATTCATTGTTTTCCTTCGACGACATGACTTCCACTCGCAAAGCAACGACTCACAAGTGCGTCGAAACAAGAAACAACTCGCAAGAAAGAACTGGAACTGTATATTGTGTGTAAGTATACGTTATATACATACGCAGGGCAGGAGAATCGCATGATGCGGCAGCTGAGCGATAACAAACAACGTCTCGCGCTCTCGGACGTCTCTCTCTCTCTATAGTAGCGGGTAAGGGCTTCTTGGAACTCGCGGTGCAAGCGCTTGCAGTCTGTATATAATATATAGACTGTTTACATATAGTCGCGGCCTTTACAAAGAAGCAATTGAATTGCCGGAAGTTGCGGCGTTCTCGCAGTGTTGCCAAAACTAAGTGGCGGGAAAAGGGGAATGTTCAAAATGTTAACAAGTTGTAACCAGTTATGTAAGTATTGATCAACATCATATTCATATATTAGGTACCAATTGTACTTTTTCCCTCAGGGGCTTTTCGCGCATCGGCATGAATATATAGGCGTATATGTAGTATAGATACATATATATCTTACACGTACATACTCACACACACACGTATATCAGTCGCTCTCGGCTTTGGATTACGAGCACGAAAGGCATCGTATGCCCTCGAGGGTTACTAATTTCTTCGGAGGAAATCGGCCCCGGCGTTACGTTATACTGTTGCCTGTAATATCCTCTGCTGATCTCCTAATTGCGACTTTGCACGAGAGAGGAAACGAAACATCGTTTATCCTACTCTCTGATGCGCACAAATCCGTTTCTTTTTGTGTGGTGACGCCGGGGCGAGTGGGCGCGCTTTCATACCATATATATTTTTGTTCTCGGGATAATCGAAATCTCGCCTTTTCAAATATATAGGAAATGAAGCTGATATGTTCTCGTGCTCGGCAGGTACCTATACCACTTGTATTCAAGCCCCAAAAGTGACAAAATATTTGGAAGATTGTTTTTCTTCCGCATAATTAATTTTATTTTATCATCAAACGCAAATTTTTTTTTCATCCCTCTCATATTGCGTGTGGATGATGAGTAGAAAAATGTATTATTTTTACATCCAGCATCTGCAAATGGGAACGCGGTGATGCTTGGAAAAATTTCTGACCCAATTCATCCGAGCGTGTACTACGTGTGAATCAGGTCACTAGGCACTATAACCAATTCCAATGTAAAATACGAACTAATAATATCTCTTAATTTGCATGTTGTATACTTATGTAAGATTTATTTTTATTATATATCATTCGAAAAAAGACACTAGTAGGACAATATTTACAAATAATATTATACTCTTTAAAAAGTCACTATATGTGAGAGCATACACCCATTTTTCAAACTACTAATTGTAACGTTAATGACCATGTACAATTATTAGTATCGAAACGGCCAAGAAAAGTTTTAATGATAATCATTTTTAAAAACAACCTTACCCTATTTATGGTTATTTAAATGCAGGTAATAGAGATAAATAATAATACACACAATTACTGCATGAAGTTTTTTTCCCTAAAATTAACAGCTCATTAATATAGTCAAAATGAAATTCTCGTTCTTTTCAAATGCACGCTATATACCTCTAGTTTCAAAGTTACGCTCTCTTGGTGTACCTATATACACCTATACATCTTCACGAAACCATTGACCCATCAATTGGAAAATCGGCTAAGCGGAACGCTCATCGCGCAGCACCTCATAAAATCCAATCAATCTTCGATCAACGCTATCCTCTCTCAATCTCAATTTCGTTTTTTCCTTTTTTCGGTCCCGCACGTCGACGTGTAATAGGCTATATAATCCCTTCACGAAAATCGAATCTATTCGTATTATATAAGTAATCCCAATTGTTCCCCTAATCCAGATTTATAATAATGATTATACAGCTACTCCATCTCCGTTTAGCGCATGTGTGTGTGTGTGTGTGTCCTTTGAAAGCAGACACCCTCTCTCGTCGGCCTGTGCATATGTCCTCGACAATAATTTCTGGCACGCGCTGTGTGTGTCTTGTCTAGATATCTCTGTGCAGACTGCAGCATTTCAGTCGTAACATTTTCAATTTTCACCCGCAGAGCGTTAACTATATACATACCTATACTATCACAACACGCCTGTGAATTTATACGCAGTAGATTAATGGAAGTACCTTGGACTCTCTATATACTATACTAGTTTCGGTTGCGCCCTGCTACTGCCGTTGGCAGTCTCTCTGATAGGCTATATATACCGCGTCCCTGTGTCCCTCTCTTGCGCTGCACCGCACTGAATTCGCGGGAAATTTGACAATAGGAGATTTTGTCTCTCTTTCTTTCGCTCGCGCTTGCAAATAAATAATTTGCAATGGATATTATTTGAAATAACTTTTCCACCGCGCGCAGTTTGATCTATCTCGTAAAATAAAACACGTTGTGAAATCATCATATTAATTATATATGCTCTAAAATGTTCAAACTTTTTGTGAGCATTGCCAGGTATAGAAGGGAAACGGTTTGTTTATGATCTGCTGAGCGAAGGGGAAATAAATTTTCCAAGCCAGTGTATATAGTAATAACGTTATATTTACTATATACCATATATATGTGTGTTATTATATTTAGCGAAATGTGGGAATAAATGAAGATTGACGGCATTTAACCGGTCAAAATCATAGGTGAATGTTAGACAGCGGTTTGAAAATGTGATCGACCCTGAGCACGGCGCAACTCGTCTGATTCTTACATCAGTTTAGAACGGATAAAGTATATATGGGGGAAAAAAAACTGGTGCTATATGCTGAAAAATTGAAACAAGTTTTAGTGCGCGCTCTCGAGCAAAATTGAGAACAACTCGAGCTAAAATAATAATTTACGATCAGCCGGATAATATAATATCACAAGTCGTATCTGGAAAAATTTACATATATAATGCGGAATCAGTAGTGCAGCGCGATAAAAGAGGTTATATACAATATAATAGAGTTTAGCCTGCATCATCAGAGAGCATCAGGCTCTCCCAGATGAGGAATATTATATATGCATCGGGAAAAATAGATGCAGAGAAAATACTTCAAGTTTTGATCAAAGGGAAAACTAGAGCGAATCGCAGACAATCTGGAACGCATTCACACGAGAGCCGAATATTTAATAATTCCGGCACAATAGCTCAGCCGTACCTATATAGAAAATAAAGAGTAGAGACGACGAGCTCATAACCCGATCTCTCTCATCACGTGTCATTACGTCGATATTCTCCTTCTTAGTCTCTCGCATCTCTCGCTATGCCTTTTTCAATGTCGCACACTATACTGTATACTTATTGTAACAACGCCGGCTGCAATATTTTACGACGGCTCCGCGCTTGAAAATCCTATATACAGTATAACATATATATATATATAGTGTCCCTCTTGTAAAAGTGCAGCAGCATCAGTAGACGCGCGCGAGCGCTTTTAAGGAGTAACGAAGCAGATTTATATATACGTGCCTCTCGGAATTCTGTGCCACTCTCGACGACGAGTTCGCCCCTCTCGACGCGATCCTCTTCTTCTCTGCAGTACGCGCGAGAGTATATATATATGTCTCATCTCTGTATATAAGAGGCGAGTCGTCGCGATGAAGGTTGTGCAGGCCGGATGTCGTGTGTATTACTTATAGCTATATACAGATGCGCGGCGTCGTCTTTTTGTGCTGGAGTTCTTGTATATAAGAATAATAAGTGACTTATTCGGATTCTCTTTAATTTTTCGAGTGACGGTGAATAATATACTGGAAGCTTCACTGCAAAAGTGTGACGACTATACACACTTGGAGCTTTTCTTTCGAAATTCGATCGTTCGTTGTACATCCGGGTACTCTTAGGGAAAACTAATTTTCCTCGAAGTACTGACTCATTCTTGCGCCCTCAACGACACCCTTGTATACAACCAAGAGCTTCTTCTGCTCTCTTCCGCGAAGCGGAGAGTAAAGGAGAAAAACTATACAATATTTACAACGTAGCAGCTCAAAATATATATAGACGGCAGTATTTTTTTACACGCTCTCTTATTCCCTATAATCCCTTTGTGTCATTCTATAGCTGATTCCCCCCTTGGATGAAAATTTTTCAAACTATATATACGTATATATATAGAAGCTTCCATAAGAATTACAACGTCTTTGAGTCGCCCACACACATTTATACCAAGCAGATATCAGAGGGTGTTGGTGAGAAGAAGAAGAAGAAAAAAAAACACAGTATATACGTATATAAGCGCCTTGAGAGAGCTGCGGGGGAGGATCCGACTCGGTTACAGCGCAGCGAGAACCTTTTTCGGAAAGTCATATCTCTTCGAGTATAACAGACTGCTGCCACTGCTGCTGCTGCTGCTGCATCAGAGATGGGATTGAAGGTCAAGTTTTTATGATCGAGCATGTATATATATGCGAGCGCACGACCGGCGATATGCTGCACTTGCGCGCAGGCTGGATTGAAGTGAGGCAAGAACATGCAGCGGCAAACTCTAACGAGATGTACTGGTGCGTGGTGACCAGGGACATCCGTGAAGAGATTGCGCGAACCGGAATTTTTTCCCGGGGTGAGGGGGTCGTGGATATTTGAGAGGGTCTCGAGGACCCTTCGCTATGTAGATTGTTTTTTTTTTTATAGACACGGTATATGTAGGACTACAATTTCGCTGTCGAGATATGCACCGCAGTTTTCTTGGATATCATTTTGAAAATCGATATTTTTGTATGTATAGGTATATACGCATTTATTAGAAAGAGAGAAAATCGATTCGTTCGCACATAATTACAGTCTAAAAGAGTAGTACGAGACCGATATACATATATAGAAGAAAATGAAAGGGACGTCAGAAAGAATACACTATACCTACTCTTTTGAAGCACCGCCGAGGACGACGACGCGCTGACTATCTAGCTGATGCCTATATACGTCCAGTGTAGAACGCGCGGAAGCATTATCAGTGCAGTAGAATAAGGGACACACGAGCGCACGTCGAGACAAGGAGACTCTTTCTCTCTCACTCTTCTGTGCGCCCGGGAGAGTTCCAAAGTCAAACAGCCCAAGCTCTCGTCGCCTCGTAATAGTATAGTGTATATGCAGTAGAGCGAGAACGAACGATAGCGAAAAAGAGAAAGACGGCTGTGTAGTCAAGCTTTCATCGTCGTCGACGAGCATCAAAGGATATTTTTGTCAATTTCGGAGCTCGAGGGAGGAGCAACACACACACACATAGACTACACTTGCGGCTTTAAAGTGCTGTAGCATATCTATGTGAGACTATATACTCGAGTTCATGAATTTGAATTTTCCCGCGCGCATAATATGAATCGCACCGCGCGCGGCAGAGAGATATGAGAGAAGACCTGGACGATTCGATTAATTATTCGGATTAGCTATGGTAATTCAGTAGACTATATACTCGTTTAGCCGGAACTGAGAATATACGCTCGTGAGGTGTATAGATATATAGTCTTGATTATGAGATCTTTTGCGGCCGTGAAATTTATATTACCCTGATGCCGTTATCGTTACTGGCTTCGTGTGTAATAAGCTTTATCCTTCCTTAGTGTAGTAGGCTTGAAAATTTCCTCCTAAAATCAAAGTTTCCATTAACGGCCAGTGTAAATTGTAATGCAGCCATTTTGGCTTATGTGAAATTGTATATTGGTAACTACTATATTAGCTGGAAGAATTCCGTTCAATCTTTTTACTCTCGATATACTTATATAT
>UCQR01013647.1:0-11170 GCA_900474235.1 Cecidostiba semifascia | reverse complement strand
TTTTTTTTTTTTTTTTTTTTCATTGCAATGTTCAATTTTAATCAATGTCAGATAGCGGCATAAGAAACGGTCGATTCGAGTTCAATTTTGGCGGGAACGACGTAGCAGTCCTTGATTGGTCAACAAGTCGAGTGTACACAATCACGAAGACCAATCAGACATCCTGAATAATTTAGTGTTTGCACCGGCCCGGCCGGCAACATTACATATATATATATATATATATATTAGGTATATCTATATGTTATTCTCTATAATAGCAGTTGTTGGCTTGTTGCGCAATCACTTTGCGTGCTATATCAATCTTGTGATAAATAAATAATTTCAAGTAGCAAGTAGGTATCTCGGGAATAAATTAAACGACGATCGCCGTCGCTTCAGTGGCATTTGTGCAGTGATTCTGGCCATGTTCGTGTTTTCTCTCAACGCAAGTAATTAACAAACGACTGCGAAAAATTTAAACCCGGCGTAAAACGTTCTAAAGATTTGGGAAAAGAGGTTACTTTCTATTATTAAACATGTGTGTTTTTCTTTCTGATTTCCGATACTTATATATGTATACTTTCTTTTGATTTCGATTTGATAACCTCTTTTTTTCGTCTTCTGAAGCCGGCAATGCGTTGATACCCAGTATAGCTTCTAGAATTTTCTGCATGAACAACTCGCTTCGTGATTCTGTTGAACAGAGATACTTGGCTGAATCGCGTAGCTTAATTGACCTCTCTTACAATTGCATGCTTCATACACATTCAGTTACGTGCAGGGAGATCATTTACTGCATGATACACTGCATAGCTTTAGCATTATTAAATAATTTGTTTAATACATGAATCTATCATTTAAAATTACAGCTTCCCTAATTGCGAAAAGACCATTACTGAATATTGGAGCACGTTTTTTGGCAACCATGGCAGATGCTCTAAAGACTCATGAAGTTATACCAGATGTGATTGACACGATACCTCCAGCAATCGTCAAAGTATCTTATCCTAGTGGAGTTTCTGTAGATATCGGCAAGGAACTTACACCTACTCAAGTCAAAGATCAACCATCTGTTGATTGGGATGCTGATAGCTCAAGCTATTATACTCTTTGCATGACTGGTAAATTTCAATACTAATTTTTTGTGTTGAAAACAATTTTAACTCGAAATCAAATTTGATGATCATGATCTTTCAATTTCTAATGAAAACAAATATAATAAATGTTATCTCAACGTTTTTAAAATAGTGATTGCATTTAGAATTTTTTTTATATAAGAAGGTTACAAAAGGAAATTTCATAAAATTAATTTTTGTTGAGCTAAAATAAAAATGATACTGATATAAATAGTAGTTGTAAGGTTTTTAATTTTTTTACAGACCCTGATGCACCAAGCCGCAAGGACCCAAAGTTCCGTGAATGGCACCACTGGCTAGTCACTAACATTCCAGGAAAGGATGTATCCAAAGGAGATGTCTTATCCGACTACATTGGATCTGGACCACCACCTGACACTGGTCTCCACCGGTATGTCTTCCTGGTATACAAACAGCCAAGCAAAATAACCTTTGATGAGAAGCGTTTAACAAATCGCAGTGGAGACGGCCGCAACAATTTCTCCATCAAGAAATTCGCGCAAAAGTATAACTTGGGAAATCCAATTGCTGGAAACATGTACCAAGCTGCTTTTGATGATTATGTACCCAAATTGTACAAGCAACTAGAAGGATAGATCAATCAGAGTGTAGAAAAACACAAAGATGATCATTAAGACTGTGTCTTATTTATTTGTTTACATTTTCAATGATGTCACTGTTAGAAATGTAAATGAAAAAATATTTTTATTTAAATGATATCAATTAAAGCTTTCCATTTTTTTGTAAAAAATACTCGAAAGTTTCAATATTTGAATCTTGAAAGAAAATAAAATTTTAGAAAATATTAGAGATTTCTTGTTTACTTACCGTGATAAGATATTTTTGATAGTGATATTAATATAAAAAGATTGAGCAGTATCTAAAACGCAAGTCACAATAATCGTTATTGTTCGGAAACATGACGTTATAAAATAATTACTATATTGCTACTATTACGAATTTGCATTCTAATAGAACTTGAACAACCGGCAGTTGTGTTTCCGTTGGGAAAATTGACTGCATTGCCCTTGACTATTTCATTTTTTATATCACCATTGAAAATCGTCGTGATGTAACATAACAATCGAAGTATAAAATTCTTTATTGGTGGGAATCTGGCCACAGTCTGCGCCTGTCCACATGAGAGATGAGACTCCTAGTAGCAAGTATGATTTTTCATCATTTTTTTCACTGTAGTATTGATAATAGTTTTTGTAAAAGAATTAATAATTCTCTCGCAGGTTTTCTTCTTATCGGGGTATATGCCTTCGCGGCAGATGTTCCAACGGAGTTCGCTACCGCTGGTATTGTGCCTGACGTTTTGCCTAAAGCCCCTAATGAGTTCCTTACGGTAAATAGTTATTAAAATTTAAAATATCAAAATTCAAATTATAATAATGACCAATTGTTGCGCATTATTTTTGAAAAATTTGCATTGATGTCGTTTTGTGCAAAATTATAACGTTATGATAAAACTATAAATTATACTAAATAATCAAAAAATATTAGGTAACTTTTAAAGATAGTAACGACAAAGACAAAGACATGCAGTTTGGAGATGAATTGACCCCAACATTGGTAAAAGATCCTCCAGCTATCGCGTGGTTTTCCGAGGATTCCGCTTACTATACTGTAGCTATGGTTGGTAAGTGTATAAAATTCATTAATTTTGTTCGTCGACATTTTTAAAAAAATTGAAAGTTTTCGAAGAAAGAAAAGATAGAATGTATAAAATTTCAATATAATTCTCTTTCTCTCATGGCAACTTGAAAACAAGATCCGGATGCTCCGAGCCGCGACGATCCCAAGTTCCGCGAGATGCTGCACTGGCTGGTATGTAATATCCCCGGCGGTGACCTGAGCAAAGGCGACGTGATTGTAGAGTACGTGGGTTCGGCTCCGAGCAAAGATACTGGGCTCCATCGCTACGTGCTACTGGCTTATAAACAGCCCGAGAAATTGACCATCGAAGAAGCCCACATTTCGAATCACGAGCGAACTGGCAGACCAGCTTTTTCTGTCAAAAACTTTGCTGCCAAGTACAAGATGGGTGATCCCTTGGCTGGAAACATGTATCGCGCCCAGTACGACGAATACTCGGACACCATTCGCAAGCAGTTGGGCGAATCTTAATTTCGATGTCGGTGGAACTTGTTTCTCGCTCCTTATTTATTTGATTTGAGCAGATTTAGTACAATTTTAGCTAGATTAATGATTGTAAATTTTATACTTTACAATAAAGACATTTTTTCTGTTGTAAAGTTCATGTCATATAGTTGTATGTAATAATGTGGCTGTATTTTTGACAAATGAGTTAGGAAACTCTACATTTCTCATTTTTAAACTATTGCAATGCATTAAAGAGTTCATAATTTAACTTTTAGTAGTTATATAGAATAAAGATCTTGAAAACCAGTAATCATCAGGAGAGTAGCACTATTATATACATATTATTGTCGTGTTTAATATCAAAACGATTGTATCAATTTGTGAGTCACCTCTCTAAAAGCTTTAAAAAGATTGTACCATGACTTTTGTACGACGATTACTGAATAATGCATTAATATATTATATATTAAAACCATATCGATAAACTTCAGTGTGACTAAGTGCTCAAACTATTCTTAATAAGGAATTCAAAATAAAACACAACACATTATCTAAAGGCCTGAAATTTTTACACTCTAGTTCTTTTTGCATTCCGAAAGTCCGAAACTAACAGTAAAAAATTAATAAATATTTCCCCTTTTGAAAATAGAAAAATGCATTTCAACTGTTATTTGAAATATGCGGCAAGTTTCGTTTGTACGCAATCAGTAATGCAGTGTAATCAATATTAAAATAATACAAATGTCACTGTACTAATAGCATATTTAACGTAATTATAATTAAAGAATTTTCACTCATGATATGAATCATTAGGATGTGAAAAAAATTAGTCGCATTTCAGATTTGCTATAATGAATTTGTGTAACAAAGACATGGGGATGGTACGTCACGCATCGATTTCTCCTTTACATAAGTTGGCATGAGACTCGAAACACCGGACAAGATGCGCTACACGCAGTCCATTGTCATGGTTTAACAGTATTTCTTTAATTGCTTTTTGCAATCATCATTGTTTTCCGAATTACATTTGTCACCAATTGTCCGCCCCAAATCGGACTTCATCATCCTTGATGCACCTACTTGCTTTTTTTTTGGAGAAATGGAGATGCAAAAGCAAGGCGTGACGTCATTAGGCGAACGAACTATCGTAAGTATAAGTTTCGGCCGAGGAGAGAAACCAGTCGCAGTCTCCGGTGCGACGTCGAAGAAAGATGAAGCTTCTGACAGCAGGTAAGAGCTGCTGCTTCGTATCTCGATTATACTTGTATATGATAAACCGTTATATAGATTCTTACGGAGACTTATTATATACTGTTCTACTTTTATAAATAACGGTTTATTATCAACATTATTTCGTCTAACATTAAACTACTGAAATTTATATCATTTCAGGGCTCTTTGTTTTGGCATTGGGTTTCGCAGCAGCCGATGTTGCATCGGAGCTAAAAGCTGCAAAAATCGATCCAGATATCATCGGCAATGCCCCAAATGAGACCATCGAGGTAATTTTAACGATTTTCAAAACAAGTCACACCAAGTTGCTTTATTAATTTGAACTATTAGATTAAATTAACGGTAATTTCTATACAAACTCAATTTAATACTAGATCAAATACGGAGATAAAGAAGTGAAGCTGGGAAACGAGCTAACTCCAACGGAGACCAAAGACATACCCGAGGTGCATTACAAACATGAAGGCGGAATTCTGTACACCCTCGTGATGACAGGTAATAATTAAAAATATAATTATTTGCCAGGGATATTACAGAAAATTTAAGAGTAAAAAAAATTGAAAAAGATGTAACATACGCAGGCAAAACGCTCTGCAGTTGTATGTATAGAAAGTGCACAAAATTTATCTATGGCACGCTATACCAATCGAACGTCCACGCACCGATATCATTAGAAAGTAAATCTATCGAGTCGAAAAATAATTATGGAAAATCGTTGTTCTACTTTACTATATCCATTGTAATAAACTGAATATTTGAAAACTGCTTTGACTATAAACAAGACAATTTCGCATCGTGTTATTTTGCTGCAGAAAAAAAATATACTTAACATCAGTTTCGCTTAAAATGGAGAAGACGAATAAATTACAACGGATCGAATAGTTGTAATATTATAAAAGCCACAAGACATCGATGGGCTTATCATTAGTCGACCTTAAATTGTCGTTTAAAGCCCGAGTCACTTTCACCGCGGAACAGGTTTCTCCTTTTGTGCTACTGAGCGCCTCCTCCGCGCGCGAAGTCTATCTGCCTGCGCGGTTATATATTCCAATACTGATTTATGCGTTTCGAAACACACGAGATGCAAAACAAGCAGGATTGTTGCAGTAGTAGCGTAAAATAACTCCGCAAATATTTTATTAATAATATGGCTTATTGTGCTCTAAACTCATTCTAGTCTGAGCGTCGATTTTATCAGCAATACAAGAATACAAGAATATTATATTATGACGACAAAATGATTTTTTGTTTATTATAGAATTTTTTATACATCGAATCGATAAAAAATTCGTATCTTTCTTTTTTATAAAAGATCCTGACGTCCCAGTTCGTGGCTACAACCGTGAATGGCAACATTGGGTCGTCGGAAATATCCCAGAAGACAAAGTGGCCAAGGGAGAAGTATTAACCGAGTACGTTGCACCGGCACCTTCGAAAACCACTGGACTCCATCGCTTTGTGTTCCTTCTTTACAAGCAGAATCAGGGCTCTATCACTTTCGACGAAAGACGCATCGGAAACAGGTATATAATCTTGATCGCGCTTATCTATGTCAGTTAATAATGTTCATGAATTGATAAATGCTTGTTTGTAATTCGTATATAGAGACAAGAGGAGGAACCGATTCTCCACCCAGAAATTCGCTGAAAAATACAATTTGGAAGGACCGATTGCTGGAAACTACATGAAAGCAAAGTACGACGACTATGTTCCTACAGTCCTCAAACAACTTGGAATTTATTAAAGGCTGGATTTTAATTGACTCACATTAATTTTAAGCATAATTGACGTTATATACTAAAGTCACATTGTATATGTATATGTATTGTTTTGATATCAAAAATTTATACGAATACTGTTAATTTACAATATTATTTTTTTTAAACTTATTCACGTTACGAATTTTATTCAGCAAATGTAACTCATCCAAGTTATCCTCTGTGATTCGTAAAATAAACAATCTATATATATAAGCAAAAACTTAAAAATATAGCTAACGGCGGTAAAATTTTGAAAATAATTGAAAACAAAGAAACTGCGCATGCGTCACCTGCCAGGAAGAACACGAAGAACATGCGCGCGCGCCTGTCACGTGATCAGTTATATGACTTCCATGACGATGAGAGATATTCGTTATTTCCTTGATGACGGTGACATAAAAATCGAACAATCAGCATAATCGAATCTTAAATATCCGTAAGTTTATTATATTGTACTATAGCATAGAGTAAATTGAAACTTCGAATATGTTCGTCCACAGGCATTTCGATAAGGAATAGGAATCGCGTGCTCGGAAGTGTATAGGAGCCAAGGGACAAGCACAAGCCTCTGTGGCTGTGACGTTCGCCATCTTGGCATGGCGTCAACCAAAAAGCGTCAACTGATGTAAAACCACCGGTCATTCCAAGCTATGGTCACTTTTACGTGTTGTTGTAGCTCAAATTACGAATTGTTTCAAATGTTGACAAGCTATAAGGAGATGCCTGATTGTTAAATCTTCTTCGTATCATTATAAAAGGTAATGATTTTTCAAAGTCTCTTGAATAACTGGTAACTTGCTTTGCATGAAGGAACCAGGTTTAGGTTAGACGCTACAATAACATTTTTTTCTGTTCATTTTAGGCTGACTGTTTTTTAACTGAATTGTAAAAATGAAGTTGAAGAAAATATTGGATACTAGCTTTACTTTGCAGCCCAAGGAACCCAATCAAAAACTTGAGATTTACAAATGCAAATATTGTGGACAGACTTATGCGCGCCACATAACTCGTATGAGCATTCATTTGCTGAAATGCAGCGGTTGCCCAGCTGCAGTGAGAGAACTGCTGGAAGAAAAGGTCAAAGGGAAAATCTTGGAGTCGTCCAAGCACGTATTCAACAAAAAAGGACAAGTTAGAAATCTGAAGAAGATCTTAGAAGAGAACTTTCTTCTGCAGCCTCGAGATGGAACTCAGAAGCTTGACATCTTCAAATGTAAACACTGCGAGCAGAAGTACGCACGCAACGCATCGAGAATGAGTCTTCATTTACAAAAGTGTCAAGACTGTCCAGATGAAGTTAAGGAATCACTCGAAATGAATGTTAAAGGAAATATTGTACACAAAGTGTCTAGGAAATTGATTCCAAAAAAATTATTGGAAAGCAGTTTTATTTTGCAACCGAAGGAACCTAATCAAAAGCTCCAAACATTCAAATGCAAATACTGTGGGCAGGTATATGCAAGGCATTCGACTAGAATGAGTATGCACTTACAAAAGTGTATAGGTTGTCCAGGATCTATTAAAGAATCGTTAATAGAGAAATCCAAGTTCAGACGAATAAATATGAAAAGAAGAAATTCGGAGAGCGAAGATATTGTAAGTGATGATGATAATAATGCATCGATGATGCACATGACTGCAGACACCATGTTCTACAATGAGACTACTGCTGAAAGTAATTATATTGACAAAATGACAAAGCAAAGGCAGAAGTACTGTGAAGAACTTTTAGCAAAAGCAATTTATGCTTCTAACGCACCAGTCAGTATTGTAGATAATGACCATTGGCGCACATTGCTTAATACTTTAAGTCCAGCTTTTCAGTTGCCAACCCAGAATCAATTATCAACCACTTTACTTGAAGCAACGTACGAAAGTGTCAAAAAGAGTGTTGATCAAAAAGTCAGGGATGCTATTTCAATAGGATTACAATGCAGTTATAGGTCAAATGCTCGAAATGAAGGTATCATACACTTTGTATTAAATACACCAGATCCTGTACTTTACAAGTCCATTTCTTTATCAACGAATGTACAGGATGAAAACTTGTATATGGAAAAAATAAGTGAAGTCATTGATGAAGTTGGTGCTGATAGAGTTTTAGGTGTTTGCCTGGATAGCATATCTACTTGTGAAAATCTTTGGGAATTGTTGCAACAAAAATATGAAGAACATAACATTGCATTTTATAATTGTTCATCTCAAACTTTGAATAGGTTACTAAAGGATATATCAGATTTACCCACTATCAGTGTCTTATTGAAAAATGCTTCAACAGTGATAAAAGAAATAAAACAATCTCATATTTTATCGGCTTTGTTTAGTGAAGCACAAAAGGCAAATGCTGAAAAAAATCAAAACATAGTTTCTCTCAAATTACCAGGAACAAAGAGATGGAATTCTTTAGTATGTTTTGATAGTTTGATTGAGAACAAAGAAAATATACAAATGCTAGCTTTTTCAAGTAAAGCTGACAAGTACATAACTAAATTGACAAAAGAGTTGATCGCAGATGAAGAGTTTTGGAATAAAGTGAGGAGCTATGTTAAACTTGTCAGACCAATCATAAAATGGATAGCACATCTGGATGATGAGGAAGCCAAAATCAGTGAAGTTCCAGAAGTCTTTGCAGATCTGGAGCAGCATTTTATCACAGAATTTCAAGAATCATCACTTGTAGTCATATCATTGGAAGAATCTAATCAAATTCTAAAAAGATTTAAAACTTTTGCCACTGCTGTACTTCAACCTATTCACTTTGCGGCCAATATTTTGAATCCAATATTCAAAGGTGAACATTTAAGTCCAGCTGAATTTGCACAGGGAACAGAAATAATCAGCAAATTATCTGTGAAATTCGGAATGCCGGAGGATGATATATTGGTTGATTTTGCTAATTACAATTCTTGTAAAGGAGTATGGAGTGTGAATTTTGCAAAAAAATCTATGGCATTGATGCCTCCATCAACCTGGTGGAAAGGATTTTTCAAAAACTCATTTCTAACAAAAATAGCAGCAGCTATTTTAGACCTACCTAGCACATCGCTAGCAACAACTGATAGACCTACTAAAAGGAATTCTTTGAAAGATGATCCTACTGGAAAAATCATGTATATAAATCAAAATCTTAGATTGTTAGATCCTAAACGAAATGATAAAAACAACAAATGTCAAGAAGAAGAAGAAACTCAGGAAAAGATTGACGATGGTTTGGTTATGGAAGATATGGAAGTGTATAATGAAGAAATTGAGGAAGTTCTTGTTGAAGATCCTGAAGAATCCATAGGAGAAAGTGAAGAGATTACTGGAGATCCAGAAGAAATTAACGAAGAAACTGGTGAAGAGCAAAACGCTGGATTATATATTCAAATTGTAAATGATGCAGGCGAAACGTTTTATGTACAGCAAAGTAGTGTTCAACTTTAAAGTAATTTCATGGTTATATGACATTCATAAAATTAAGTTTTTTTAACATTCACCTTATCATTCATAATTTTAGATTACTATTTTTTATTATAATCATAAATTATAAATATTAGGTATTATTAAATGTATTTATAATAAAAAAAATACCAACTTTAAAGTTTTGTTTGTTCTTAAACATCAAGTAACCCGTTATATTACATTTATCCTATGTTCAAAATATTTAAAAATTTATTAATAAAAAAATGTCACTATATCATTCTTTTGATTGAAAGATGAAATCTGATGGCGCTAATGGTTTTGTGCATGGAGGAAGAGGGGAAGAGGGGGCCCCTCTTCCACCATGGTTTTGTGTGATGTCACTCTCTGTTTTACCGTCCCATGGTTCCGGCACGGAATCACGGATCGCTTCAATATGGCGACTGTCATATTGTAGATTGTGCGTGGATGCTCGCACCCTCGCACGTGTTTTGACGATGAATTCCAACGTGATATAAAATAATTGGCGTCAAAAAGTATAAATATTGAAAATAAATAAAAATGGGAATGACAAAACAAGAAGCTCATCGACCTGGTAATTTTAAAAAACCAAACAAGATCCACAAAACCGGTAGACATCGAAGTAAAGGATCCATTTCCAATGATGCAAAAGGTGAACCTTTTTCTATAACAAAACATACTGTTTTTAGTGCTTGAATCAAAATTTTTCGAGACCATAAATTAATATAATCTTAAATTGTATTCTTGTAAAGCTATTTTCCGAGATACATGATTCATGATTGAATTGTAATTACTTCATTATTTTCAATCGGATTTTTGCAGAGGTTATATTTGTTTGAATCGTTGAATAGAAAGATCAAGCAATGATTCGAGTTTGATTATGATAAATATCGTTTATTATAGTACCTAAAATATTATATTTAATTAATACAACGTTTAAATTCAGGCCGAATATCGGTGAAAGCTCTTTCCAAACATGTCAAGAAAGAACTTGGCAAAGAAGCACGTCGGCATCAACTACAACAAATTCGTTCAAATAAACGAGAAGAAGTGTTGAAGAAGAAAAGAAGCCTTGGTGGTGCTCAAAGTCCACCAATTTCTATTGCTGTTATTGCTCTGCAAGAGGATGTAAATATAGATAGCATTGTAAATTTGTTAACAAGTGCTGATGAAGAAGCAATAATTTCCAACAGCTCTTGTGCTACTCACATTAGGTAATTTGTTATAGTACATTATAGTATGTTAGTGCAATAGTGTAAACATGCATTTTTTCTTATCTAATTGTTTTTGATTGACCAGCATACCAAGGTTTAAACAACGTTTTTCTATTATTGTGCCTCCCATTGGTAATATTTTTGGAACTTTAGATTTAACAAAAGTTGCCAACACAGTCTTATTCGTTACATCTGCTGTGAACGAATTAGATAAAAGTCAAAGAAATGATGTACTTGATTCATGGGGTGAAGAAATTATTCAATCAATTATTTCTCAAGGTTTGGCAACACCAATCATTGCTGCTACAAATAT
>UCQR01013646.1:0-11190 GCA_900474235.1 Cecidostiba semifascia | reverse complement strand
CTTTGAGAGCTTGTATTAGGAACTGATAAAATTTTATTGACGATCGATAAGATGTCTAACGAATTCAAAATCTAGCTTTGGATTTTCAGGTGTTCAAAATGCTTAAAAAGAAGCCTGAGGGTCTTTTTTCTTTTTCGTCATACGTTAATTCGCATTTTTCGTCGTCTGAGACGTGAAAACCGGTTTCGTTTGTAGCAGTTATTACATTTAATCTGAAAAATAAATTTTCGATTCATGATTACTGTCTGCTTCTAGCTTGAAACGTTTTTCATGTAATATTAGAGTTTAAAAAAATGCATAGTATAAAGATTTTACGATTGTTGTAAATTTTTCTTGTTGTGTTATGTAATAAGCGTGTTCTTTCGAAATCAGACAAGTAATCACAGAAAAAAACCATAGAAAAACCGGAATTCAATCTTAATATTGCTCGTATTGAATTTTTTCTTTATTCAAAGTCGATAGGGTAGAAAAGGACATTTAATTCAATACACATGTATATTTTTTTATAGTGCTTAATTTAGAAAAGTTTGGCATTCGAATATTAAAAGCATAATAAAAATACTATTAATATACCTCTATACCAACAATTTATTGAACTGTGAAATAATAATGGTGTACACAATGATGAAGTAATGGCATTGTTTTTTGTAGGATATCTATATTAGACATACAATAACGCAAATGATTTACGTTCTATAATTGCTATTTAATTATATACCTATATATAAAATACGATTTCTTTACAACTGTATATATGTAAAAAATCGCAAGTAAATACATAACAAATAAACAGAAGTAAAAGAAGTCATACTAACACTTTGTAATAAGAGAATGTATGCTGAAGTAAAATATGAATTTTTTTATTTAGTTTAATAATTATAACAATACCTATAACGACATTTTCAAAAGTTTGCACAAATGGCTATAACGTGTTGTGGTTTGATTTTTTAAATAAAAAGTAGTACTTTTCAAGAACAGTAAGAACTGTCATCTTCTAAAAATTAACATATTTTTTGTGTAAAATTATAATTTTAAAACTTTACAAATACCTATAATTTTTAATTATATTTACAATACGAGTATAACTACGCAAAATACAACTTCATTTCTGCATAAAAAAGCGCAATAAAATAATAAAAAAACTAGTTTGTTTGATTATTGGATCATCCAATTTCGCTCAAAACGTAACCAATAAGTAAAACACAATCGTCTGGTAAACTCCGAAGCTTTTTGAATTTAATAAATTCCAGCTGATTTGATTAAGAATTAGGAAAATCCGTACCTAATCGCTTATAACCAGCAACATGTCTATTTATAGATCGTAAACACACGTGCCTACTATATTGACATCGTCTCGAGAGCCGCAGTAACCGTCGGCTTGTAAGGTAATAAAAATTGCGAGTAGATGAACCAGCAGCAGAGAAGACCGAATCCAATCTTGACGATCAGGTCGACAACGTAGAGGTAGGCGAAAACGCGTCGAGCCTGTGGAAGAGTCGAAGGGTCATCCTTCAGACAGTATTTGCGCGTCGCCAGGATGTATGAAAGCAGGTATTCGTCCCATACGATCACTCTTATGTCCATAAAGAAGACCTTCTGGTCTTCTGGAGTTAAGCTTTCCCGCATAGCTTTTAATCTGTCATTCCTGAAATAAATAAAACAAAACTATTAAAAAATTATAGCATTTATTGTTTTTATTATTTAAAACAAATGCAATTATATTATATCGGAATATTAAAAATTAGAGTGCAATAAATAAAAGCTTTTACTTATAATTTATAAGACTCTCAGTAATAGGACCTTCAGTGCATAATTTGATTATTTCCCTCGCGAAAGAGAACCATTTAAAATTTAAATTTTCAAATGAGAAAATTAATTTCTAAAACGAAGATCAGTTAACTTAAAAAAAAAAAAGAAATTTGCATCCACATACTTTCACTGATGATTGCATAAGTATACACCTGTATACCTCAAATGCACCATAAAGTTCAAACCTAATAAGTACATGTGTAAAAAAATGTTCATCTCATTCGCAGTGAAAGTAGCCGCGCGTATACCTAAGCCCAATATAACAATGACAGCGCGCTAGCTAATTCCCCGCGAAGGTGACGAATATACAATAAAGACAAGCCACAGGCGCCTCAGTCCTATATAACAATGCACCGGCGAAATGGTCGTAAAAAATTATCGCCTTTACAAACGCATTTGCAAAAGCGCTTATTAATCACACGCATAATTCAAGCAGTTCTTATGGGCGTCGATTATTTTTAAATTGCAAATGGCCCGCACGTCGGTGATTAACCTATTGACACCGACCTGTTGCCGCGCCGCGGTTTTCGTGCGCAAGTCGTACTTAATACAAAAGAGAAAAAAAAAGAACAACACGAGAGAGGCAGAGGGAAAAATACGAATTGCAACTGGCGGATTGGAAATATACAATACGAAGCTATAATGACTTTGCTGCGATTGCAATTTCGAAACATGCATGCGGATTCGGTAGTTTGTTTCGAGCTTTCATTAGCATTGAATGCGGACCTATTGCAATCAGTGTGGTTTCAAATGTATGATTCATTATAGTTTTAATATAGTGAATGTATATTGAAGAGATGATTAATTAAATTGAAGAGAATTATTCTTGTGTCTAAAATTTTCTTAGGTTAATGATCTCTTATTGATTCTTTTTATCAGCCAATGATTTTCAACGATATTTAAGTTGATTCACGCCAATTTCAAGCAGATATATTAATTGCTTGAAAGTATTTCCACTCTTGAAAAAAAAATGAATAACTTACTTGAAAATCCATTGTTTTGTAGTATAATAATAAACTAAATTGATTCCATAAGTAACTTTGGCTTGCACTTTTACAAGGAAAGGTTTGTTTCCAGTCAGCACGATGATGGCATCCAAGAGGTAGGCAGGTATTGTTTGGAATAAGAAAACTGATATAAAATGAACTAGTTTTGATTTGGTGAATCCTCCTCCGGGATACCACAATGGACCTAAAATTTAGACATAATTTTATTGTAATTCGCGCGATGTACACACATAATTTTAATTGTTATCTTATTCCGATTAACTGAAATAATTTTTAATAATTGTATAAGCTCTTACAAGTTAATTAAGTAAAATAGGAGTGCATCTAGTCACTGATGGTGCAAATCAAGCTTTAAAAATACACATTTGAACGTGTCGAATAAATCATTAGTGTGAAAATTACATTTTTTTAACGAACTTTTTTTTAAGGCCTCTCTCGAATCTGCAACCGATATTATACTAATACATATAGTAAACGAGGAAAACTACAGCCTCATCGCCATCCATATGCCATATTTTAACGATTTTACCAATTAGATTATAATCGACGATTAGTCATTTTTTCAAACCAAAATATTATTTCCTTTCCGAGATTTATTCGAGAAACGCGAAGCCGTAATTTTTCGAGTGTAGAGAGTCAATAAACAACAATGCCTAAAAGGGGATGAAAGAAAATACAAATTTAATAACAAGAATGTCATCCTACCCGAAAAAGGATTGGCAAGTGCATGTTTCTTCCCAGTCTCAAGAGCATGTTTCCATGTTATAGGATTATCGTTACTCTCAGTGAGATTGATAACCATAGGCACTTCGGGCTGTTCGAGGCCGACCTTGTAGGCCAATGCTATGGTCGCGTTCACGGCCATGTCGCAGGGTATGAGATCGACGCAATATTCCGCGTTACACAGCATCGTTCGGATCACACCCTTACCTGCGCCGACTATCAGACCCGTTGGACCATTCATGTTATCCACCCAACCCCTGTCTGGTTCCTTGTACGAGCCGATGACTGAAAAATTAAAACGGACATTTTTTTAACGATGACTCTCCAAATTTTATTTTTTGCTCAAGGTTTCAAAAGATTAGAGAGTCGGTATGATAAATTAGATTCTGGAGATTTATTGAAATTTCTTGATGATCATGGTGAAAGTTCTCTGTTACTCTTTCAAAATAGTGTAAACCTTTTTGCGTGACACGTGTATATGCAGAGGAGTATATAACTCTCTCTATATAATATAATGTATGAAAAATTTAAAGCGTATAACATCCGTTATTATACAAAGCATTAGGAATCATTTTTCAATACATATCGTTATTTATACATCACTGTTGATAATAACTCAAATGTAAGATTATTCCTGATTTTATAAAACAAAAAGAAACACAAAAAAATCAGCAGTATACCATTATAAGTACATCAGACAAAACCTGTATTATCATTCGATGGTACTTTCATAATATGTCGTTTTAAAAATTACAAAATCGACAAAGTTGTAGCAAAAATCGGTTAGTCTGCGATCTACAGCAAGATAAAATCTGCATTACCGATCGACGGTCTAACGACGCCTGCTGGTAAACCGCACCTCCTCACGAGTTCCTCACTCAAAGCTTTGGTAAAAGCGTAAGTATTTGGCTGATCACCAAGAATCTTTGGAGTCATCGCTTCGAGGATTGCGTCGTCGGTATTGTTAACGATCTGCATAATTTCTTCGGGTGACAAAGTCATCGGGTAGAACTTTTCCTCGAGTATGGGTTCACCACAATGACAATAAGCAGTCGACACGTGGACGAACGAGTCCAACTTTTTAAACTGCAATTATATATGCGGTTGGTTATTATAACTTCAGGGTTTATTATATTGTGTATTCAAGAACTAACTGCGATGAATATACATTTATAATGATAAAATAATTCGTTACATTAAAAATTTTTTATATTATACAATCATTTGTAAAAATAATAAATATCTTTGTTTTACCTGTTTGAGCAAATCAATGACGTTGGCGGTGCCTTTTGTATTCATATTGACGGCAGTCCTCAGAGACAGATCAAACCGCACGTTGGCTGCCATGTTAATGACCACCGAGACATTGTTCTTCAAAATCTCCGCTTCCTTCTCGCCAATTCCGAGCCCAGCGCACGTCGTGTCGCCGTTGACGGGAACTAGTTTTTGCAACAACTCCGGATTCTTCTCTCGCAGTTGTCTGAATGGTTCTTGCTGAGAATTAAAACTCAATGTACTAAATATTCTATTATTAACATCATTGTTTGCCTATTTCATCTATTTCCTGCTAATGCAAAAGCGACTAACTTGCATTCCTCCCTCAATTTTGAAATTATCTTGCCGGTTAGATTGTTGCGATCGCAGGAAAAAACGCGGTGGACTTCGTATATCGGTATGGAAAATAATTTTTTTGTTCTACGTTAAAGCAAACTGTTAATGAACTAATGGCTAATTCAGGTTTTATTGAAGCAAGATTAAAATTTTATTAACACATCGAAATTTACGAGGGAAAATATTCTAGTCATCGATCATTCGAACTGCAGTGTATATTATAATTGTACAAAAAGCTTAATCATATACGTGATGTAACAATTCAGTTGCGATGAGAATTTTCTTGTATGTCCGTATAAATTGTAACATTTCTGTTACAAACTTTCTGCTCATTACCAGCAAGCGTTTCTATAAGAAAAGTAAACTAATATAGCATTGCACACAAAGCAATTCACTTTAAAACCATTAAGTTCTGCGTAAAACTATTCACAAACATGAGCTACACAAAAGACATCATCTGCATGCTGTGCACGCTCGCGTTGTCTTTCGCCAATCTTACCCCAAGTTTTTTGTTTCCCGACCAAAAAAAAGAGCGGAAGATCTTGCGAATATTGTAAAACGTGAAGCTACTTGTATAATTTTAACGACGAGCGAAGGACGCCGATTTGCGCTCGCGTGGACTTTGCAATGATGCTTTCCTCGTCGAAATTATACAAACGCAAACGACGTGTCACTTATATGGCTTATGCATTCGACGCTCGGTTGCACACTCGCACATAGACGTAAATGTATCGACATCCTGAAATCCTTTTCTCTGTGTCACTTGCGGACTTTACGTCGTAAAACTTTTTAAAGCTACGATCTGTTACCCTTCTTTCATCCAATTTCCTGCGTATCTTTTTTTTTAACCGATTATTACCTCACACGCGGCTTCGATTTATTGAGTTAATCCGACGTATATAATGCGTTATAGACATATTCGAGTGGGAAATTCGCGGAGCAAAGAAAAGGAAAACAGAAAGTCACTCGGTCATTAAGTCCGGCAATTACATTGCTTAACAGTTTTCTTGCTTGTTAGTTTCGGTTAATCAAGTGCGAAACTCCTATATATGCTAAAGTGTTCCAGCGATTCTTTAATACATGATTTTTTTTTCATGCATCAGTTTCTCATTTTATGGCTTTGTTCATGTTTCTTAAGAAGGAAATTCTATTATAAATTCTATTGAAAAACACGTTTCTCTAAAATTAAAGGCATCACATTGTATATAAACTATATATTTCAATGAAAAACCTATGAAAGGCTTGCTTAATGTTTTTTTGGCCATTTATTATAGATCACTCATAATATTTCTGTCACCCCATTTGATCTTTCACTTTCGGTCTTTTTTAAATTCAGAACTGTTATCGATGGATTAGATCTGGTCACGCGTATGTTATTATCCAATAGATTACTCGACAATGTAAGTGTAACACGGTAAACTACTATGCAAGAAACAAAAAAGCTCAAGACACCTCTAGATCCGTTCAAAACTCGTTTCCTGCCATTAACTATATACTAACTCGTGTGTTACAATTTTTAGATCAACTTATAAAATCATACTGTGCTTTGTTCGCTTATACCGTGACTTCGTGTTTTAATAAACATTACTCCCAATCAGGTAGTTTTAAATTGAATTTTCGGAAAATTTAACTTATAATCATATATTATTTCAACTGAAAAAAAACTATTATTTGATTCGTTTAAAATCTGCTTTTTCTAATGTGCTGTACACAGCTCATTTTTCCAATAAAGTTGTTTTCCAATTGAACATTTACAAGACCGTTCCTTTATTCGTTTATAGAAGACTTAATTACACAAATTATTAAAAATCTGCATTTGTTGCATTGGATATTAAATTTTATCACATAATTGCAGTATGAAGATTCGCTTACTTAAGAAAGACTTGCGTCAATAATTTTCCACGTAAAATCATAGAAAAGGTATAGTTATATAATATTATACATGAACAGCATTTGACTATAAATACGTGCTTTTAAAAAATAGGTTAACAAGTTTAGAGTCAGAATTCATTTAATTGGGATCAATTTCGTAATGACTGCTCTTGCAGTGTAAATTTTTGCGTTTGTTACCGTGATCATTAATTTTATGTTACTGCTCAAACTTACTTATATACCTTTTATATAAAAGGTCGCATGATACATCGTGAATCATTTGTTATTAAAAACCTTTAGGCAAAACTTTCATAGCAGACGTTAATCAAAGATGATTTTCAGATTATTTTCAGAAATTTAACGAAGGCGATCGAATAAAAGTATAATAAAAGGTCACTTGACACATCGTCAATCATTTGTTATGAAAAAAAACCTTCAGGCAAAAATTTCATAACCGACGTTGATCAAAGATGATTATTTTCAGAAATTTAACGAAGGCGTTCGAATGAAAGTGAAAAAAACAAGTGAAATGAAATTTCCACGGTAGCTGCAACGATGCAAAGCACGTGTGTGTAAGTAAGTACTATACCGAGAAATCGCTTTATCCAGACGCGAAACGACCTTCACCCCTCCAGAAGAGCAAAGACGGGACGTTACCTGCATTATTTGCGCGTGCACATGCTTCGTATTTACAAGTTTTGATCGTCGAAGAGTATACGTATATATAATACGATACAGAGGGGCAGGCTCGCCGATACGATTAAGACCGGCGCGGCAGTTTATCGACCGGTCCGCGCTTGCAGGTCCCATACCGATTCTTTGAAAGTCGTTCGGAGTATACTCAATTCACGTCTAATGATGTCAAGGATCTCCCGACTGCAGGGTTCAATATTTATTTTTTCACAGCTCTCGGACTTTCCTCAATCCCACCTTTGCAGAGATGAAAGTATTTCCGCGCTGAGTAAAAGTACACCATTGTGTCGATGAAAGAAGAGAAAGAGATTCTCCCAAGGCTAAAAAAGGTATAGTATAAGAGTATATACACCTCCATGCTCCACGATTTTATCAAGGCCGAGTTGGATGGTACTGCGTAGGTATTTCGCGAGAGAGATGAGATGACGTTGATGATGTTGATATGCTACTATACCGGCGAGACTGCACCTGGGAATCCCGTGAGGTGTGTATACTTGCTCATGCGTGACTGGTAGATTTCCCCCTGCGTTCGCGTCATGATGCAAAGTGGTTGCTCGCGGTGATACTTGCGCCGTTTTATTGGACTTGTGTCGGGCGTCACTGCGGTTTTATCGTAGAATTTTACCGGCAAAAGGTATTTGTATCAATATTTAATTATAGCAAATACACAAATTTAGTTTCGATAGGCCCTTAAATAGCTATATGCAGTATTATTTGTGTATGTATCCACCTATGATGAAGAAATTTGAAATTTATCGAAAACTATATAAAATCACAATAGAAGATCGATAATTCTGTCTAAGAGTATACGCGCAGAATTGTTATATCGAAGTAAATATACATTTATATAAGTCAATGTTTGTGCGATATAAACAACTATATACGTGATCGCAGTAAAAGTTATGCATTGTATGCGTGTAGAATAATGTATTATATGTTCAGCTTTTTAATTCGTATTTTAACATTTCAATATGCCTCAGCGTAGCCGCGAGTATAATTGAAACTTTTTACAATTTTAAGAATAGCTACAAGAATATTTTGAAAATATTGTTTGACGTAAAATCAGAAATTTATGCGTAAAAACTTTCAAGACACACATAGGTACAGACAAGAAGAAATGTAAATGAAAATTAAAACAATAATAACACTTTACCAATTACATTATCAATGGCGGGAGTCAAAATTATTCAAATATATATTATTCTATTCCAGGCACAAGATATAAAAGTATAGCGATCAAATTTATCATATATACCTGTATTAATTGCAGAAGTCTGCTTTTTGAGGATTGATTCTTCTTTTCTCTAATCACTACGTAGATTGTGTCAATATCTGGACAACTCATTAGTAATTTGGACAGGAGAACCTTTCCCATAAAGCCGGTACCACCAGTGACCATTACTTTTCGCCCTCGATACCATTCTGGAATAGTCGGCCTTTGCGTACTCGTATCAGCCATCTTCTTTCAAAATGTTTATTCAATTAGGCAACTGTGCTGAGTGTTAAGTCTGTAGAACAGAAATTTTATTAAAAAAATGATAATAATAATAAAATACATACCAAATTATTTAGCAAATGATTTCAAAGAATTTTTTTTCAAAATCTCATGCTGAATATGTATGATTTAATAGACAAGTTGATGCAATTAAGTTGTTGAATTATTGTTGAACATTATTACGAATGTACATTCAATATGCGTATGCAAGTATCACTATAAAATAATCTGCAGGAGAAATATTTCTAGAAAAATTATGTGGGAGATCTTTTAAAATAGATTACTATTATAAATAAAAAAATTAATATTCCTCATTTAATATTAGGCCACGTTCTCTATTTCTAAATAAATTTCTACTCGCCCAATAAAAGTAATATTCATAAAGTAACAAGGTCTACACTGCTATTGTGTGTGTAAAACAATTTAAAAAACTATTATTCTATCCAATATTTACACAGCTGTAGAATGAGCGGCCTAATCAGGCTCAACAAAAGGCAGTTCTGCTAGGCTGTCATACTGCTATGTATACACTGGGCTCACAGATAACGATGGTGGGAAATAGGAATGCGCCTATGCGCCTATGCGCCACCTATCTTTGCTAGCCAAAGATGCAGCGTGTCCTTACTAGTGTAACATGCCCCCGCGAATACATATAAAACATGTTATATAGAGGAACAGTCAATATGAAACGGCTATACGAAAATTATTAACACTTTTTGAAAAAAGCATCATTTAGAAGTGATTTTCTTCGGAATTAAGAGCGGTAAATTATATCAATTAACATAATTATAAATAATATGATTGCTGCTATAAAAAACATGTTTAATTTTTTTTTCAAATATAAAATAAATATCTTTCCACTGCTGTGGTCATAACATTCTCATTATTAAATACAATATATTTAAGATAATTTTCAAAAAATGCGATTAAAAAAATAAACATTCTTTTACACGTATAAGCATTTGAATTTGGTGAAATAACGCAATACCTAGAATAGTTTTCCTCTCTAACCGACCTCAATGTAATACATATACACACGGATAATATTACGTTCAGGTCCAAATAATCAATTGCGCTATATATATGTATGTATAAAATTCTTGCGGCGCACGCACCAACAATTTTCACAAGCTGAAATCGCGTTGCCTCATTAGAACGTTTGACCGGCATCGGAGTGCGCTCGTATCCATTCCCGATTTACAGCCTCCACGCAGTTGCGGTAGCATTATATACCGATCGACTTGGAAGTTTTATTAATCAATTCACGTAAAATACGACAACTTCTCTCGGGTCGCTAAACTTCATCGGAAAAAAGTTTTGGCCTTTTGGTCATCGGAATATTTTAATAAATTAGAATATCTTCACGCTAAAAATCGAATTCGTAGACGACGATTATATCGGCTGCATGTCAGGCTTTAAGATTCATTTTTATTAGCCTATTTGTTATTTGCGAGATTTGATAAGGTGGTTCCGCATTTTTGATGCATTAAGCGGTGATGAATGACAATTTAAACATCGTTTTGCTTTACACACATCGCTTTTTCTTGATACTGATTGGCATCGTCTCGGTGGGATAAAATCGATTTGTTATAAAATCATATATGTCAAGTGAAATTAAACTACCATATAAAGATACATATTAAATATATCTGAACGCGGATTACATAAGTTTCTTATAATAAAATTGTTTATAGATGCATTCCTTTATATAAACATCTGCTTCTGAATAAACTAAGATATTAGCTGATCATGCAACATCAATTAAAATAGTTTTAGCTGAATCACTTGATTTTATCGCAAAACACTTGATTTTACGTAGACAATTGAGTTGTAAGAAACAATGAATATAAAGAACAACTAAAATTTTCATATTCAAAAATTAATCTTAATAAGTCTAGCCAAAAAAAATAACAAAATTCATGTTGTCTTGTATTCTTCTATTCTTAAATAAAAAACCGCTGCCAATTTATTGGCATGTAG
>UCQR01013645.1:0-11196 GCA_900474235.1 Cecidostiba semifascia | reverse complement strand
ATCCGGCACTGGTGACTCGGGTATGTTGGACTGCAAAATCCTCTGTGTCAATCTGGAAATACGATTGGATCAATATGTGCGCCTTAGACTTATATATATTCCCGGAAAAACTACGCGCTGGATGTTTACGGAATCACGAAAATAGCGTCAATCGAGCGGAAACCGGGGGAAATGGATCGCGCATATTTGTTTGTTTCCTCACGATCCGACGCTCTCTTTAAAGAATCATTTTTCTACAACGCACACTCGATCAAGTTTTAATACATGCGCATTCGATACATTTCCGATTATAAACGCATCAACAAAAACAGGAAAACAAGTGCACACACTATTTTTATTCTGAAACAATATCAATTAGTTCATTATCATTTTATCGTTCTCTATTAATAGAAAACTTTTCCCTCCTCCCTAATTACAATCATCAATATGACGGAGCGAAATAATGTAAAAAAGCACGTTTATACCGAACAGTCAACCAACTAAAAATTTTCCAAACGAGTGCAAACAATAAGTAAACTACGCATCAACACTGCGCTTCCGTCACTCCGTCAAACGTTTCGTTCACACAGCTCATTAGAGGAAAAAAAGCGAGTAAACGAGCTGGTGTACTCTCGCTCATTCATTCACATCACTCGGCCTACATGAACGACCGCAGCTGGGTACTAGAAGGATCAAAGTCAAGCTCTCTTTATCTTTCACTCTTTTGCTCGATTTTTCCTTTCTCACTAATATACTTGTAGCACACATCCTCTCTCGTTAGGCACAAACGTGTTCACCTTCGGCGAGCGTGCTTAAAAATATCCATGACACAAAAATAGCTCCTCGACAAATGCGTTGGACTGTGCTAGAGGCGGCCGGCGGTCTGCAGCAGCCGACGATTCGCCGCTGACTGCGTCGCCCGAGATTCGCTGCCGCCGACGACCTCGCTCACAATATAAAACGTCCGCTCCGGTGCACGTATGTACGTACATCTGCTGAGAGGAGAGGAGAGCACGAGCATTCTCTCTCCCATGAGTCACGGAATAAATATTGATCGGGTCGATCCATCGATCGATTGATGAGTGTTGATAGATGAGTATAGAGGTGGACATGGGTGACACTTACAATCTGAAAGAGCAGCGTTTCACCAACAACATCAGGGTCGTCAAAATGCCAATGAAGAGGATACCAAACACGACCCCGAGGACTAGACCCACGTTCAGCTCAGCGTCTAGAAACATAGTAGTGCACATTAAGCAGAGATTCAGTGGAATTCTTTACTAATTTTGTTAATTATACTTACTTGTTTTAATGGTAAATGAAACGGAATCGGCGTAGCCCTGATCGGTGAACGCGCGCATCCGCACCTCGTACCAGGTATCAGATTTTAGAGGACCGTTACAGTAAGCCCTGGTCTTGGTGTTCGACGAGACTTGGGGACAGGTTGTGTCCTCGCCAACGACAAACTTGACCGCTTTCATGTGACCGTAATCTACCACGAAGCTCGCTGCATTAGAAAAGTAAAAAAAATCTTTATCTTTTCCTCTGAACTCAAATAAATCAAAAGGAATCTTTGATCGGCATGCGAGGATTGACGCGCATAGCTACAAGTATTATGTAACGCGGTGATTATTAATTATATATCTTGAAAAAAGACATAGCCGGGATTAGCGGTTGTGATAAAGGCCAGAGCCTCCACGAAATGAATAATGATTGGCATAAAAGTAATACACGTATGAATCAATGTTTATCGATAACGCGTTCCATCGTTTTCTTGGCGATTTCAGAAAAGTCGATTGCATTATCCAGGGGCTTAACGAACCGAGTAACATTGAGTCATTTGTTTGATATATGTTGTGTAAAAAGAGAACAATCTGTCGTTGCATTATTGATTATTGATATTATATTAACTGCTTTTAAAGAAGAAAGGAAGAGCACTTACGAAAGGGATTCCAGAGTGGTTCTGTAGCTTGATAAGGTATCTCAAAGTCTTTTTCCATTGCTTCCTCCCAGGACGAAACATTCGGCCACCTTTCGAGCTGTATATTGAACCGCCCAGACGATGACGAGTTATCGAAAGGAACGCCTGATACCATGACTGCGTAGTACTTGATATCGCCGTTTACGTCAGGAAACAGAGGTAATAGAATCGCTGCGGAAGACGTCGTTCGTCGAGCTTTGTGCGGATCCAACGTGATGGACTTGATGTATTCCATCTCCGGCTGCGGTGGAACTGCGGAAACGTTAATTACAATCATATCCGAAATTTATAAAAGATATATTTATTAATCAAAAAGCAATTAAACTTACTTCCAGCAGGATATTTATATTCAAGATCAGCGACTTCTCCAAAGTCAGTCGAGCCGTGCAATTGCGCGAATACTTCGAATTTGTAGGTATAAAGGGGTTTTAGTTCACCCAAATCCAAGACAAATATCTCGTTCTTGTCGAAGTCATCCGTAACGTTTACCTCCGTGGTTATGTTGTGATTCTCTAAGCCCGGTCTCGTACCATAAACGGAAACATTAAAGCAATGTAGGATTCCTTTCAGGGAACAAGGTAAACCCCAACTTAGTTGTGTATCCAGAGCATTCGGATCGTCGTCTCGAGGCTTGGTTGTGATTGTCAGGTTGGTGACTTTATCAGGTACTGAAAAAAATCGTAGTGAATGATTTTAGAATCTCTGTAAATAGTTGTATCAATGCTATCGAAATCACAAGTCAGAATAAATATAAATACTAACCCCCTCGTATTGTGCTGTCGAATTTGATTTCCATACTTGGACTCCAGCCACCGCCAGTTTTGGCTTCTATCCTCGCAGTGTACTGAGAATAGCCTTCTTCGTCCGTCAAAGTGTATTCAGTCACTGTTCCAGGAATGGAATCGACAACGAGTTTTCTTTTCAATGGGCAACCGTCGGGTACTGGTGAGCAAGGGACCCAAGTAAAGTTAATTCTGTAGCCCAATAACTGTCCTGGCCTATACTTCGGTGGATCCCATATAAACAAAAGTTTTGCGTTTTCTCTACTAATTTTTTGAAAGTTTTGCGGCGCCGACGGTCTATCCTCGCTGGTTTGAACATAAACGGGAGCACTCGGTGGACTGTTACCTTTTTCATTGATAGAGTAAGCAGTGCACACGTAGTGAGTATAAGGACTAAGATTCTTAATGGTCATTGTGACGTTATCCGTTAACCTGTCGGTTATCTCTATTTCGCTCGTCCCATTGACTATAATGCTGATACCACTACCATTAGTGTAATTATAATGGCAGGTGCTAATCACATTTTTCAAAGTACAGTTGTCTTCTTTATTTTTCACATCCCAAATCAAAGTGATTGATTCCTTTGTGGTGTTGATAGTTCTGACATCCGATGTGTTAAGCCAGGGTGCAGGAGCCACTATTGTTACAGGAAATAAAATTAGTTGAACAGTGATAAGTCATACTTATGTTAAAATATTAAAGAAACTCACCTTTAGAATAAATGGGCAAAACAGATTCTATTGAATTTGTTGTAGAAGTTTTGTTTGTTACATCAATCACAGACAGTGATACCCAATATTTGTAGCAGGGTAGTAAATTTTCAAAAACAAACTTAGTGTCAGTTGTATAATTAATTACAGTATGCCTGTTTCTAACATCTACTGTATCAGCAATGACTTTGTACTCTTGTATGCATCTCTTTGCATTTTGAGGCATGTCCCATCTTACTTCTAATGAAAAAGGCTCTTGCAACATCAAAGTTACATTTCCTACCGGTCCAGGTTCTAAAAAAAAAAATTCATTTTATTATGTGTTCCAGATAAACAATAATTCAATGTCTTGAGTTTTTCTACCTTCAAACTCAGTTGTAGTATTAATAAATTCTGTATTATTCTCATTTGTTGGTATAGGAGTCACACCTATTCTGTACTCTGAGCAGGGTTCTAATCCTGTTATAGAGTACTCTGACCTATTTGAGTGAAAAGTACCAAAAACCTCTTCATCAGAAGTCCAAACCTTTATCTCATATTCTTCAGCATTGCCACCAGAAGTAATCCATGACACATTCAAAGAAGTTGGCCCTCTAGCTACTTCCAGTCCTTCAATATTTGTTATTCTATCTGTAAATTTACAACGTAAATCAGTACTCATTCCTTACTTTAAAAGCTCAGATTGAAAGTAAAAAGTATTACTAGAATTAGTGAGATCCAGTTTGTCAGTTAAAATGACATTTTCATGAGTATCGACACTGTCCTCCTCCTTTTGTCCATAATCCGAACTATTATAAATTTTCTGAGAGATATTTACTGGTTTCTCATCATCAATAGAAGCAATCAGTACAGGTGGTGCCTTTGTGGTAAAAGCAGGCTCATCGATAACATTATTTGGCAGATCCTTGACCAGCAGACCCTCACTTCCTGGGTCTCCATCTCCAAACACATAGAAAATCTGCAGTATATACAGGAGTACCTGCAGTCGTTTCCTTGGGATCATTGTGTCATTCAATTTCAATTCTGCAACATGATAAATAGAAAAAAAAAAATGTTACGAGCCGCATCAAGTAGCCGCAACGGCATAATTGGAAAAACGGGAGATCTTCTTTATTGCTGATCCAGTAGTAGCAAACTGAAAACCAAATTAGAGGTGAAAAAAAAATAACAGGAATATATTGATATACTCGAGAACAGACGTGACTGTGCAGTGAATCCCGTCGCGAGCCAGCTTATATACGTGACTGACGGATATGCCTCGGTCGCGAATCGATCCTCGGACTCTGATAATAACATTGCGTGTGATACGCGCTATCGGGAATTCCAAGCCTTTTAGATCGACGGCGGCCGTGGTATGGGTGGTTACGATGACAAAAATGCACTCTCTCAATTCCGCGCTGCATTATGAGACCCACGCACGAGCCCACGCAAATATATCGCTAAACGATCGAGTGCTGCAGAAAACATCGGGTGTAAATATATTTTGGAGCGATTGATGAGGATAAAAGTGAAAGCTAATGCAAGTGTATAAATATGAAGTAAGTACCTTAAAATAAATCGATAAAAGTTCGAAAAATCGGCAAGGTTTCCTCGTATACGTATTATAATAGGCGCGCGGCGAAATGACATTCGCGAGCGAGAAATCGAAAGTTAAATTTTAAAGCCAAGCTGAATTATGCACCGACCGTAATAGTACACACTCATTGTCATATATACCTATACATACGCACAGACGTGCGGTATTGTAATCCACAAAACGATACTCGCTGCTATTAGCACAATATACATATATACTCACGGAGATTCGGCAGTAGCAGTCGTCGTCCTTGCGCTTCTCATCGCGCGAGCGCGCATAACACACTGATACCGATAAAAAGCGCAAGTGAGAGTATGCATGCAAGTAACATAACACAACAAAAGAAGACGAAACAGTAAGAGAAGCAAAAGAAAATTAAGTCAACGATCTCACTGATACATATGTCCACTCGGCATATTTTTTTTTTTCCCCCCTCGGAGATAAGTGTATATTATAACATTATAACAACAGCCGATCTTTGGTATTTTTATGACACTCGCAGCACCGTTATACGTTATCGCGCGAAGGGATATCTTGAAGCGATCAATCGTGTTATAAACGAAATTCGTCGTCCTCGAGATAATAAACAACAAATAGTATAGGTGTCGTCGTAGCCTGATGGTGAGATGATACTCGTGTCGTATATGTACTATTACTATACAACACTAAGTAAGTACACGAGAGAATAATGAAACTGGTCCGTCGCGCGGCGGAGCAAAGCACTTACTGCGGCGGCCGACTTCCTGCTTTGGCCGCGTACATAAGCGCAGATATATCGCTGATAAGCCGCGCGACAAACTCGAAAGAGAGAGACAGAGAAAGAAGACTACTGACACTCGCCGCGCGATTGTTAGCCGAGAGTGAGTGTAATACATGCGTGAGTAAGTAAGTAAGTAAGTAAGTAAGTATATGGACACCGCGCTTATTAATTAAGCATACAAGACATCAGGAGAAAAATAACGACGGCGCCTTGTTTTGTATGCGACGCTTGATACACACGCGGCGACGGCGGTGGCGGCGGATTATAGGTATAGACGACAATGAGACATTGAGAACGAGAGTTCGGGGATTTTATATGCGAGGCGAGTTTTTTGATTTCTGCAGCCAATCGATGCGCGCCCTCGGAAAAGTGCTCCGAGTGGGTCCAAGTACAGCTAGCTTAGTAAACGCGCGTATATATACATAGATGGTAAGTATACATGTAGAAGATCGGGAGGAGAGAGAGGCTGCAGCATCACACAGCGAAAGATGCGTGATGTGCATCAGTGTGCACGAAGAGAAAGGAGAGCCACAGCATACAAGTAAGTAATACACAAACGTAATCAAGGCGATAATCAAAGAGAGAAAGAATCGAAAAAGATTGGATTTACCTGGAAAGCCGATGAGTAATCGGTTCGAGTGTAAAACACACACACACACACACACAATAAGGGGCTACTTGTTGCGCGCTCGGATCTACATTCGTATTATGTATGCGTGAGAGACTCTCCGCGTCCGAACGTGCGAGGCTACGCTGCAAAACTGAGCCTATACTCCTCCGCTCCGCTCTTTCTCTCTCTCCTGCTGGACTCTGGAGGCTTTAGTTTACTCCTCTCCTCTCCTCCACCATAACACTATATACTGGCGTGTACTGTATACATATACTATATACAGAGACGAGCGAACAAGAGTGAGAAGGAGAGAGAGGGAAGAGAGGAGTAGACTATACTAAATATGGAAAAAGGAGGAGAGAACCCCCACAAAGGGATCGAGAGAGAGAGAAATGCGACGCTTCCTCTTCCTCTCCCCGTTCTCTCTCTCTCTCTCAAGTGCACAGATGGCATCCCTATGGAGTGCAGCAGTGCCAGATATACCTACGCATGCCTGCATGCATCAGGTTTTCCAAGTGCAGGCGCGCATCCTCTCTTGAGATAGAAAAGGGAGAAGATGATGATGCTCTCTTATGCGGGTGGTAGCTTTTTTTTGCTTTTGTTTATATCTCGCGCAGGCACTTACGACAGTTACGACGGGATATAGGATGCATTGGCGTCTGTGAGATGAGATGCCTACTTGTTATTATGGGCGTGCGACCGAAATAAAACGCGTATGCATCAGCTATAATATGAGACATTTGAGATGATGGGCTTGATTGAGGCGAGTGCGACGAACGATTAATAAAGCGCAGGATCCGTTTTGCTGGAAATAGCTACTGCTATGCGCAGAGCTCCCTTTTATTTTTAAGTTTCGGAGCGCGCCGTCAGGCTTTTAGATAAAGATGTTATTTTTAAAATAACAGCTGATTGTCTATTGTGAATCACAGGAAGCCAACAAAGTCTTCTGAATTTGTTACAAATTATTACAGTTTTTAATGAAATCATAACATTAATGTGACTCGCCGGTAGCTTGTGCTAAAGAGAAATATGTAGCGCCTTATCTTGTCGCGCTTACCAATGAAACAACAATTGTCGGTGATAACGACGACTATTTTCCATTTATCGCGTTAAATAATCATATTTGTTGTACGGAATAATAATGAAATCGTGATTTTGTTTTATTATGTCTGTTCTGGGATATCGAAGATCTATTCTTGCACCACAACCATTGCAACTAATTCGTCTTTTATTAAAAAAAAACTACTAAGTGAACTAATAAAACAAATGTATGTAATTATTATTCGTTTGTAAATTTGAATATCTACATTTAATTTTAAGAATTACATAGGGATAAGGAAGATTTCGAGTAAAAATAACATATTTATAAAGCTGATGGAGTTGCTTTATTATTCTGTAAACGGTATTAAAATCGAAAACAAAATAAAAGATGTTTAGTACAGCCTCTGGGGCGTTCCCATGGATGACTTGATGTGAAGGGAGCGGACGTTTTGCCAGTGCTTCTTCAGCAGCGAGACGAGGAAGTTGATCGACAGATGGACGTTCTGAACGAGCTCATCTGGGGTCATGTCGACGTGTCCTACGGCGACCGAGAGACACAATACCTGGAATGTAAAATATCGTTTAATGTATGTTCGGGAGGTATACAAATGAAGGGCTAGGTTTTGAGAATAATCATCAAGAAATATACCTTCTTCATCTGGAACTTGATGGTGGCTTTGACTTCATCAATTTTTCCAACCATGGACTCCTGATGGGAGAGAAGACCAGGGAATTTACCGGCTTTGTTGAGACCGGGACCCAACAGACGGGGAATCTGCTTGATCAAAGATTCGCTAGCCAAAAAAGCGTCGTATTTCTTGGCTGTAATTTCGAAAATAAAATGCATTAGTACAGTAGTTTCATGAACTTATTTTTTAAGCACGTTTTTTAAATTTATTAATTTTGTCTCAACACGGATTGAGGTACAACATGATAGGCACATTGACCACACCTAGTGAAGAATTTAATCTCCTTCCATTAGACAACCTTCACTATAAGTTAAATGCATAGAGCAGGCGCTTTAAGGAAGGATCAGTGTGCAACATAATCTTTTTTCTTTGTTTACAGATAAACAAGCTATAAAACTAAACCAACCTAGTTTCTTAACAAGTTTCTTGTTCTTGTTTAGCTTTTTAAGAGCCTCAGCATCCATGAAAGGAATATTGTTAGCCTTAGCTTCGTCACAATGTTGCTGATCTCCAAGAACACAGACTTGCATCTTTGGACGAGGAATGTTCTTTAGCCTGAAAAATTACAATGAAATTTTTATTCACATATACCAGCATATGATCAAAGTTTCATTACTTGACTATCCAGTAACTCTCAGTAATGAATGATGTCAACACATATTATCTGTTAATACATGCAATATATAGCATCATTGAGTTAATATATAGAAAGTAATGTTCCTTTACAAAATAGTTCATGACAATCAGCATAAATATCTTTTCAAAGTAAAGTCAATAAAATTTGTTTCACAGCCAACAAGTATTTCTAAGACAATTATTAAATAATTTTTACTTTGCTTAAAAACATTCTTTACTGACCCAACTTCATGAAGGTAATGCCCAAAATGACTTACCAGCAGGATCACAATTTGGCTGTGACCCTGTCATTCGAAAAAAATTTTGCGGTACAATACCTCCCCAATTTATTTAAGACCCTGGGTGCAGGTCCGCTAAGCAGAGCCTAGCTCCCTGACATACAGAGTGCCCCTTTTTGATGTCTTATCAAATTTTAAATCAAAAAAATCAAGTATCGACATCTAAACCAAAAAGAGAACTCCGAAGCAGGTAAGAACATACTTGACGGTGCCTGAGAAACGCTTGTCCTTCTGAGGATCATAGTTCTTCAGACCAATTTGGAGTTCCACAGTTTCCAGAAACTTCCTCTTCTTTTCTTGGGCGCCAGTGATTGTGGCGTTGACACACTCGTACAGAGTGTCACGCGAAACTTTTGACCTAGAAACAACAACAACAAAATGAATTAAGTATATACGTCAGATGTACGAAAGTTAAACAGTTTGATGCGCGCTTAAGAACGTTCGAGTATCCTAACCTCTACATATCAGCATGCTCGAAAGGCAAGTCTTAAAAACGAGTTTTTTGATGCAATATTAGAATTGTACACAAATATAGTACTACAATGAAAATATTACATAGCCTACAACGACTTTATTACGCATAAATTCCATTTGAAACAATTGGAACAATATGGAAATGTTGCAATAATCAAGCTCTTCAAACACCGTTTATTCGCAAAAGATCCCAAAAATATCATCAACATAAAATTTATTAATATTCGCAGAATCTCTATTCTACAAAATTGCAACAATTAGTTAATCGATTGTCGCAAAATTAACAGATGAAAATTGTACTCACGTCATGTCTGCAGAAGTGCGTCTGCACGGGTCGACGACTCAAACCGGAAAGAGTAGTTGCTGCTGGAAGGCGCGCGCCAACGCCAACGCCAAGTCGCCAAGGTAGTGTAGCCGCAACTCCCGCAATACGCGATAGGAAGCGTGTGGCGTTCCTTGTAGTGCTTTCGTGAAAGCTAGCTTGGTTTTATTTAAAAAATATATAAATAATCAGTGAAATTTTGCAAAATAGAATTGTTTCTTGACATATGTATTTATTCATGACAATACTTTTGAAAATTCGAACTTTATATTGTTCGTTTTTTGTTGGCTAACGAGGTATACACCAGCTGTCAATCGAAAATCCAATGCGCATTCTAACTTATCGATTGACGGTTTTTTAGTTTTTTAAAAGTCTGCGCAAGCGCAGCGCAGCCGGCTCCTTTTGCCTTTTCCTCACCACCAGTGTAGTGCCCTCAACTTTTCACACTTTTTCTATATTACTATACCTATACCTACACGTTGTTTGGCAGATATAAATATAAACCGAATTATTAGCGGCGCTACACTAGTGTTGCTCCAAAAAGAGAAAAAAGCCAACATATCAGCCATGAGTACAGGACAACAATAATCGCGCGCGTCCCTCGAGTAAATAATTCTTTTTATTCGACGCAAGAAGCGATTCGTTCAACACTCATCCTGCCGACGCAGTGCAAAAGTGATCAGCCAATTTTCCTCAAGGTAACGAACCCACAAATCAGTCGAAAATGTCGATAGGCGTGCCAATAAAGGTTCTGCACGAAGCGGAGGGTCACATCATAACCTGCGAGACGAATACCGGCGAGGTGTACCGAGGCAAGCTCATAGAAGCTGAAGATAATATGAACTGTCAGATGCAGAACATCACGGTCACCTACAGAGACGGTCGTGTTGCACAGTTGGAGAATGTTTACATCAGAGGATCGAAAATCAGATTTCTAATATTACCAGATATGTTGAAGAATGCACCGATGTTCAAGAGACCTGGTGGGAAAGGCTCTGGGACAGCGGGCAGAGGAAAATCTGCCATTCTGCGAGCACAAGGTATGATGCAATGCTTGAATTGAATAGAATTATGAAAGAGAATCGTTTGCTCAATTGATTTATTGTTTCAGCAAGAGGCAGAGGTCGAGGTCAAAATCAACGAGGCAGGGGCACAGGTAGTGCACCTTGGCTTAACCAGCAAAACCAAACAACTGCACCTCAAACTGGTCGGGGAAGAGGCTAAGCACACTAGAGATATTATTTGCGTAATGATGATGACCAAACAGCTGAGAGAAACTCTAATCATTCAAATATTCTTATACTTCTATTAATAAGAGATAAACCTGAATTGTCACCTCATCTTTCTACATAATAGAT
>UCQR01013644.1:0-14581 GCA_900474235.1 Cecidostiba semifascia | reverse complement strand
AATCAGCGTCAATTGTACGCTAGTTTGCGGCTTTATAAAACCAAGTCGAGACTCTCGTTGTATAAACGAAAATAAAACGATGATCTATAAATACGAGCGTGTAAATTTATAATTGCTACCGTAGACTAAACTAACTTAAAAACGGCAAACAAGTCGATTGTTGGTATTAATCAAATTGTTTATACTACGATTTAACTTGATTTATCGAGTATTAAAGTTTTGAACTAAAAAACATAATTTTCGACTTAGAAAATAAAAACAGCGATAAAGATCAAAGAATAAGGATGTTCAGAGATTTTTTTTATAGACGAAAATAGTGCTCGAATAACACATGCGGATCTATTAATATTGAAATTATACGAAGAAGAAATTACAGTAATAATAGTCTTAATCCACGTTAACGTCAATTCAGTCTGTCTCGACAAACTCGACTGCTTTCACTGACATTAATTCCCGCAGCTAGTCTGTGAGATTAGTGTAATTTTATGAATAATCGTCGTCTATACGTTTTTTTAACTCGAAAAGATCGGCTTTAAAATCTGCAATAATCTTCGACGCAGCACTTTTGCGAATTTGGCCCCTCTCTCATCGGTCAGATAAATACCGAGCGAATCGTTCGATCGAAGAATGTCGTATGCCATCCTTGCTATATACGCGTCAATTAGATAGAAGCGAATTAATCACGTGAAACGCGGCTGCGGTTTCTCCACAGTGAGCAGAAACTGTCAGCGCCGCGATCGGCAAGAGAAACCGCGAGCGAATTCTGCAGCGCGCTCGGATTCCCATGATTGGATATAGAAGAGGGGGGAGGGCGGGAGTCGCCTGACTGCGACGAATACTTACAGGAATATATAGGATGACGATCGGAGAGGAAAGTAGGCTGAATCTTGCGAGGCCATTGTCAACGCCGACTGAATGTCGAATCGAGGCACGGATTCGCGCACGCGCTTAAATTATTCATGCGAGAGAAGAGGTATATAACGCGCAAGAGTTGACTCGATCGCGAATTGCGCAGTTTGAAACGAATTTAATTCTTTCTGGGAAAAATGTCGGTTCTCGTATGCAGTTATACATAGCGATGGATTCGGTTGTATGCTAGAAACTTTACTATACGAAACGTTGTTGCAGATTTTACAATGATCTTGTGTGTTGCACTGAGTCACGGTTCTCGAGATAATATAACGCGCTTGAATCATCCCGAGCTTGTGTGTGTCATCGTATAAAGTAGGTTTATGTATTTGTCGGAGTAACAAAATTGTTGGCACTCTCTCTGCTGCTGCTGCTGCTGCTGATGCCGTATATAATGTTTCCCGTGTGTCACGAATATAAGTCGCCAAAAATACAAGATTTGTACACTCAGACTGTTAGTATCACATACGTACTATCATGTATAACAGAATTACATGTTCATGATATGTTAACTAAAATCAATTTAATTTAATAGTGAGTCGTCATTTCACGCCATGAACGACGCAAACCTGTTTTTTTTTTACCTTTGCAATATTATTGCCTCGCCGGTTCCAGTCGCAGCAATAATCGCTCCACTGAATAAATCAATTTGCAGAGCGACATTCGCGTAAGAAGTTCAGCGCGCTCGCGCAACATTTACACGTCTCTCTGCAGCCGCCCCATAAATTAAATACGAAACCATTTATTACGGCCGTTGACGAGAGCAGCAAAGTCGAGCATTTCAAATTAATCAAGCAGTCGCGAGAATGCAATTAGTTTCCTTGACGCTGCTGCAGCGCAGTGCCAATCTCAAATCCCGGCTTGAAAAGCAACGGGTGTATACATACAGTCGAGTCGATTAACCGTCATCCCATCCAAATCATCGGAAGCTTTGTATTTACAACAAGCACCTGATGACGCGCTGTGAGACCAGCCGTGAACAAGTCGAATCTACCAAAGGATAAATAGATAAGCAAGGGCGCCACTGCAGTGTACTTAAACGAGACTACGCTCGAGCAGTCATCGAAGCGCGCTCTTTCGGAATGAAGTGTGCTGCTGTGCATACAACACGCTGCAGGTGGCAGCTGTAGCGGCGGAAACGGTCAAGAATCGCACTCGCGCGCACAAGTGCGCCGATCCGTATGACGTGCGCCGCGCTCTCTCGACATTGTTGTTCCGCGCGCGTGCTTCGTTGTATATGTACACGCTAAAGGCGCGCATCTGCGCTCGCCTGTATATATAAACTCTCTGTGCGGGGCGAGCTTTTCATTTTTCGAAAAGCGAGCTTATATATACTCGTACCCGTATAACGCGTTTATTTTTGCAAGAGGTAGGCAAGAGCGTTTACGCTTTTTATTTTCGCGGCGGCGGTACGCTTGCTTTTTTATTCCGTTTTAATTAGAGCCTGCACGTACGAGGTTTTTTCTAATTTTCCACGGCCGGGGGAAATAGCCTCTCGGCAGAAGCTCGGCGAGATTTGCCACTCGGGCGTGTTATAAATTTCTTATCAGCCAAATGGAAATTTCCAGATGAAAATCTTTCTGTGTATATAACCTAACGCTGCGGTCGGCCACCTTGTTTTCCGCGCCTTTGAGGTATTTCGTTTTATAGCGCTCTCTCGCTATAGTCGCACTCCGTATATGAGCTTTTGTGCCTGACGTTTTTTGCTTCGTTTTTACGAGCTTTCTCTCTCTCTCTCTGTCTTTCGTTTTAGTCGCCCGCGAGAGTCCGGCAGTTTGTCCGTGCGGCTGTAAAGATAAAGCTCGGAAATTCTTTCAAGAAATTATTGCCCCTCGTGCTCGGGCCGCTCGCTATAATGATAATGTATGTATCGGTTATTGAAAGTCGTTTCAGCAATTAATTCTTTATGAATCGATGTATCGGATTCATCGATTTTTTATTTACGACGCTCGACGTCCGCGTTGCTTTTCTGTGTTCCACGCGAATATAAGTCTCGGGGTATTAAAATCTTAAGAGATTTGCGTATAATATATATGTACGCTCGGCGTGCACACGCGCAAAATAAGTAATCATCTGACAATGGTGCACACTGGGAGGAGGGATTAAGGATGAGTTATCGGCGTGGGCAATAATATTCAAATCGAGAAAGAATAGTCATAAAAGCGAACGACTAATGTGTTTGCGATATTCCGCGAAATTAATGAAACAGTTTATCGGCTGCGTTGTTTTTTGTATGTATATACCAATGTATAGCCTCGCAAAGCGATAGCCAAAACAAACAAATCAAAGTTTATTCGAAAATTGATAAACTTCATATAACTGAGCATGTTTTTCGCAAATGAAATTTGCAAATGTTTCATTTTAGCCCAGCAAAAATATTTCTATTTGTTTGGCGAAACAGTAAACATTGCCAGCGGCGCGGATGCTCAAAGCTGAATAAATTTTACCGCTATTTTGACTCTCTGGAAATTCCGCGGTATTTTGCTTGTGTACATGAATTTATTTATGAAAATACGTTATAGAGACGTTCGAGTATGGAAAGCAAGATAATTGTTCCTCGAAATGGCATTATCGGACCTCCAGCGTTTTTCAAGACCTTTTTGTATCAGAACGAAAGAAGCGCGCATTTTGTAATAGCGATCAAAGCTCGAAGGTATTGTATGTTGCTCTGTTTTTGCGACTGTGTAATTTAGGGTCCAGTAAAAGACACATTGTGATTTCGCGTTTGCGCCGAGTCGGGACATAAAAGCCGGTGTCAACGTGCCCGATGCATTTGTTTGTCAAAAGCTCGAAGCTTTTTGGCACGAGGCTCGTCGCTTATAAGCTAGCCCGGGTATAGTCGCTCAAAATTATTTGGCTTATGAAATTGCTGAGACTCGGTCTTTCCCTCGTGCGGCCGAGCTTTGCTTAATTGTTTTTCAAGTGTGACTAAATACATTACAGCTTAAAAATTCAATTAGCTTGATGAATCATGTATTACGGAATTAAATATAACGTTATATATGATCATCAAACTAATTGGATATGTGACATATATTTTAATTAAATTTCGTCGCTAGACTATACTGAAACAGACGTTTCAAAGTATAATACATTTCTACGAAAACGCTGTTTTCAAAATATCTGAAGCATGAAAATTTTCTTACCGAATTTGTAAATCTTATTGCACTTACCTATTATATAAAATGATATTATATTTTCAACAATACTTGAATTATTAAGTCGTGCTCTTATAAGGAATATCAATTTGTTCATTTTCAATAAGAAATTTAATAAAAGTCGATTTTTAAAAATTCAGGAGTTTGCCGTGTCTAACTGGTACATTTCGTCGAGCTATTTCATGTATAATGAAGATTGTAACTCAGTCGAAGTATCAGCAGTAATGTTGTAATTACATTATAAGCTATATCCTATACCGTTCAATCCGCGTGATTACGATTTAAAAAGTCTTCGTCTGCAAGATTCAAAAGCAAAGAGCAGTAGAATTGCCTTAATTAACAACGAAGAATCATCGAGGCGGCGCAAGCGTTACACGAGCGCAAGTCTCGTTTCTGTTTTTAATTAGTGAAGCGCAGCTAGGCAAAAGAAAGTCGCGCTGCAGTTTCGAGAAGTTTATCCCCGCAAAAGAAATTAGCAAAAAATTTAACGCCGCAGTCTTAAAACTCGGACAAAGCTGCTGGTGCTGCTGCTGCTGGCGTATGTGCTGCAGCGTTTAAAATTGAAATTTCCCCAGTTGTGTATATACTCCATTTTCTCGCTCTCTGCGCCTCGCTTTATCTCTTTTTCATTTCCCCGCGCTCCATCTCGTTTGCTCTCTTTTCCTGCACGCTGCAAACGATTATTATTTTTTCCCGCGTGCTCACATAATGCCAGCGTATGAAAATCAGTAAAAAAAAAGGGAAAAAGAGAACGTGCGTCGTAGAATACATCCGGCGAGTATTTAATCTCGAAAATACTCGCGCGAGCTCAAACTTCAGTGGCTAAGCTCAGAAATTGAAATTTTCGCAGTGTTTGCGGCTTGGCCCGGAGTGTTTTCTTTTTTAATTCATCTCTCCGGCAAGTCCGCGCGGCGGCTGCGGCGACGGTAAATATTTTGGCTAAGCGCGTAGTATACATATAGCCAGAAAGAAAGGGACAGCACCGACGACGCTCGAGCTTTATTCATAGAAAGGCCAGCGCTTGAGATATACTAGCAGTCCGTCGCTCTACATGATGAAGACGTCGGGTTTCCTACGGGACAAACCTATGCCGCCTCTGCCACCCGACGCTGCATTCTCTTCTCTCTGTCTTTCTCTTATTCTTTCTGTGTTGTACTCTACGCTCTGCAGCGACGGTCTATATACGCGACAGCAAGCTCGTGTTTTCTTTCATGTATAATTGCGTGTAATTTTCCACTGACGTCCCCGTTCCTTTGCCCTCGGCTCTCTCGTGCTTTGTTTTTCGTTTAAAAGTCTCCTATTTCTTGCAAATGATTTTCTTCGTCTCTCTCAGCTCTCGCGTTGTTTTGCAAATGAAGTCAGCGCATGCTCGCCGAGAAAATAAATACAACAATATAATTTTCTTTGGAGCTTCCAACTTAATGAATTTCAAGTTTCTGATCAACGGGATAATCTCTCTTTATAGCGAACAGTTAAAGGGAAAACATTTGCTTTGAAAGCACAGTTATAGCGCCCTTGCGAAGGGTCAACTATATAGAGATAGCTCTTCTCTCCGCCGCGGTGGCGACGTCTGGCCAAGCGATAAACGCATTCATGAGTTTTCTATGTAAATAAATCATTATCCACAGCTTTACGCGCGCGCGCGCTGGATAGAGCGAGAGTCGAGGGCAAAGCCGCGACTGAAAGCTCTCGCGCTTAATAATATAAAGGCCCGATCCGAGCGCCGGCTGGATTTACGCGAGCTTAGCGGCCTATCGGAGCGTGAAGGCACGAAGAACGACGCGGCCTCTGGTTTTCCGGGATTAATTGCCTATTTATAAGCGTACGGGCTATACACTCGCTGCGAAGAGAGAAAGAGAGAGAGAGAGAGAGAGAGAGAGAGAGAAAATTAGAGCGGAAGAGGAGGAGGGAGAGATAGCGGAAGGTTATATAGGTGCTTCGAAGCCAAATCACCAGGTGGAATATACATACGTGTATATATGCATGTGTACGGTCGCTACGGGGCACTGCCCGTGTTTACGGAGAGCCAATCATTCGATCATTAATTACCGAACGCGCGCCAGCCATCGCGATGCGCATAATTCTTCGCACGAAATTTTCATGAGCCGTCGACGAGAGTAGGCGATGCGGAATTTTTGAATTAATGGTCTTTTTTCACAGCTGATAGGAGTCGGTCGATTTTGCTGATATAGCATATATCGGAGCTGTATTTTTTTTGGGCCGCGTCTCTATTTCTTTTTTTTAGTAAAGGTGGCGGAGAATACAGCGTTTTGCACTTCACTCATCGCACACAGCACGTTTCTGCTTTTTATTTTTCGAGATGTCCGCTATACACTATATACCGCTGCAGTTTCGCGTGAAATTTAATTATATGATTATATCTCGTGGGTGGGACGTTCATTTTTGTTTTATCGCGAAATTGAAATGAAAGTGCTCTCGTCGCGAAAAATGTTTTCCGTAAAAAAGAGAGAGAGAGAGACAGAGAGAGAGGGATAATGCATCAAATCCGTCAAATTTGCATAGCATATACCGGATCACACCATAGCGGATTTTGTAATTAAGCACTGCACATTTCGCTTTAGTAGCACCAGGGAAAATGAACAATTTCCCGTCTCTCATATTTACGTCGCATTAATTTTATAAAGTTTATTAGCCGCCGTACACAATAATTTTCATTATATTCATCGATCAATAACGACAGCGACTACGTTTTCAATCATGTAATTAACGCGTCAGGCGCACGATGTTTCGCACTTCAAATTCTCACACCAACGCGATCCACTATATAAGTAGTACGTATATGCAGTGCTTAAAACACACACACATAGACACACAATCCATTCGACTGAATTATACACCCAACAGCGGAATTCTTACTATACACGATTCCGGAGCTCGCCGGCCGCAAATTAAAGAGCCACGACTATAAAGTGTCCGCGATCAACTTCTTCGTGCTTATACGTAGCAATTATATCAGATCCTCGTATTCCGTACGAGGCGAGACATTCGGTCAGTCGTTGCTAATGAAATTGAGTGATTTTTCGTTTGTAGATACACAGACAGTATGGCTCTCTTGTTACTCAATTAATCGCGCGGAGTTTCGACAGTCTCTCGTTTTCCACTCGGTTTCGCGCACTCGTAAAGCAGCAGCGGCAGCAGGCTGCGCGCCAATAAATACGCAATTCAGCCGCGAGATTTACCGATGCGAATACCACTGGAAGACGGGAGCCATCAAAAGCGAATAAGAGTCACAGTAGTAGTATAGTAGTATAGTGGTGCCAGAGAGAAAGAGCCGTTATAACGTATAGACGCGACGACGGAGCTCTCTCGGTTGTACATACTGTATACCTATATATATTCACATACACTTAGCTCGTCGACAATATTTCGTGCGGCTAAATTACGAACGTGCCGAGGCTGCATTGTAAATTCGCATTCCAAACTATATAGACGCATCCGAAACTGCCCGATTACAGAGCCGAACGCTCCCATAACCGTAGCAGACACACACACCAGCCGCTACTGCTCTGCGACTACGTCTTACACACAACGAGGCGGTGTCCCATAACCGCAAACGGTATTCGACCTCTTTGCGGTTCGCCTGTACTCTCTCTCTCTCTATATCGTGCACTACTAGTGTGCCATTGATTTTTCGACGTCGGCGTGTGTGCCGCCTACTGCAGTTTCATAACAGCTATGGTAGCTGGGCGCCAATGGATTTTTCGGCGATCGCTCGGCGCCCCCCGTGAAATTGATAATACAGAAATTGCCGCTCGTCGCCGGATTCATCGCGTGCGTGTATAGGCGTGCGCGTTTTAACGACTTCCGGCTGTCGACGAGCTTTTACGCGGATTACATATCACCGATACGCGCTTATAAAGCCGCAGTTATACATGCATGCTATACGAAATTTCGGAGGTTTCGAGTAGCTTTTCGAGTTAGTTTCAAGCGCCTAAAGCTTCTTGGTATGATTATATATATGCGGGAATAAATGATGAATTCGCATGGTAACTTTAACGAGGCGATACTCGAGTTTGCTTCGGCGATAAGAAAGTTTTTCACGAGCTTATATACATAGTGTATAGCTATTGCCGATTATCGACGATTTAACTGCCGTTTAATTGGTGAAAATAACTCATTATAATAGGTCATATAGGCAGCAACGTGATAATACATATATAGTGCGGAACTCGCAACAAACTTGTATATCATTCGAGCTGCGCGAACTAAATAACTTGATAGCTCGGAAATTCGGGGGTTACTATATTATCGACTCTATATATTATGTGCATCATTTGCCAGCAGAGCTGCAAATTGTGCTCGAGGTAGCATAAATTACATGAACAATTTCGAATAGCTGCGCAGAATTGTATACTTTTTCTTCTTACAATTTTTTTCTTTTCAAGTCAGCGCAAACAATTCGCGACGACGGCTCTGTGTTTTTTTCTTCAAAACGCAGCTACGGTTTCAATTAGAAAAGCGTAAGAGCTATACTCGTACGCTCCACGCTCTTGCGCGGCTGCAAAACTGTTACAGCAGACGAGAGCAAGAAAAACGCCTTCTCGCTTAACCTAATTTTTGCAACTAGCTCCTCGCACTCGGCTAATATAAACGAAAACGTGAGAAGTGTTTTTCACGCTCGCACATCAATGGCCCTCTCTCCTCTCAACTTTTCGCGTGTATACGAGGAAAACGCGCGCCGTCGCGGCTGTTTTTCGGGAACCTTTAATCACTCAAACGCGGCGGTGCAGGCGGCGTAGAAATTAGCAAGCCGCGGGAGCCAAAACACACACTCGAGAAGTAGGCTTATAGTTTATATAGTTTGTAGCATCCCGAAAGCACGGGCGCCGAGTGCAGCTATTTCGGCATGAGGCAACTTTTGCCGAGGCGACCGCGGCTCTCCAGAGCTATACTGCTGGCGCCGTGTACTCCATTCGCGAGATGAAATTCTGACGTGCGGTGTTGCTACTGATGTGGATGCATGTATGCCTGCTTACTGTTTTGATTATGCGAAATTTGTGTATATACATATACGAGAAGACGTGAGTGCAATATCATCAGTTGAAATTAACAATTGCAATCCTCCTGAAACAATTATGTGACGGCGAAGCGTATCGACTTCGAACTAGAATATATCTCATAGATGAGAGGGAGCTGTATTTTTCCTCCGCGAAAGCTCTTACACGAGAGCTCGGATAATGAAGGAGCTGAAAAGGAGGAAAAGACATGCACACCGCTGGGTGTTCCTCTCTCGCAAGCCATATACCCAGCAGCAGCAGCAGCAGCAGTCTTGCTCCCGAAAGCAGCCCCTCCCTACTGCAGCGCACGAAATAATCTATGCGAAGCCCTTACACCGCCCTCGCTCCTTAAGTGCCTTCCGCCGGGACAAACAGCTGTGCGACGATTCGTCTGCACGCGATTTGCATTATCTTTTCTCCACTTGTCGTATAGCTACGCTGAGAATTTCATAAAGAGCTTAGTAAGGGAGGAATTTGAAGATAAGACGATAATCACGAGATATTGTTTTATGCAAGGCTTTTAATTGTTCTTTCTTTCTTTATACACGCCTTTGAAGTTTTCACGCAACGAAAATTCGCGAAAAGCCTGTGTTTATAATGCTGGAATGACAAACAAACGAGCGCGATAAACGTGTCAAAAGCGGATGTGCGTCACCAAACGTGCAATCGGCATTACACCCGGATAATTTACAACAGCTCGTTGAGCGCAGTTGCGGTCACTCCCGCAATAATGAGTATGTTAAAGAGCCGAATACCGGCAGTTCAAAGTCGACCGAGCGAAATTACACGCCCCGCCCCCGCAAAGCCCCGTTTGGCTCAGACACCTGTACCCGCGCGAGAGAGCAGGTGCGAGGCTCATCGTCGCTCATATTTCCCGTGCGCGAGCGCGACAAGTGGTGCAAGGTTAACGAGGACTCGTCGTTGGCTAACGCAAACAAACGGCCGAGGAGTCCAGAGATTTATGGCAGCGAGTCGCGAGGGGAGGAAAAAGAAGCTGCTGATGCGTCCTCTGCTGAATTGTTTGGGGAACCGGAGACTACGAGAGAGGATAACTTCTTAAAGCTGTCTTGAGCGTCGTGGTATAAATCGTCGGCGATGTTTCTATATATGTTTCTTTCGAACAAATTCTTTTTACTGTGATATCTAACAAGGATAAATGTGACTGAATTACTTTCGTCTGAATAAGAGTGCGTTAGTTTTGTAGGGAAATGGTCCGACGATATGGTAAACAAATTCATGGTGTCGCGAAACAGCTGACGACGCCCACCAATCAAAGCTGCCGAACACATTCCAACCTTGCATCAGTTTTCCCCGTGAAAAGTATATAGACAGAGAAAAAACGCCGATCGAGCGAGTCGAGCAATAGGTTGCCGCAGTTGTGATAAACGCTTCTCGCGGCTCGTTCAAACTGCTACACAGCAATCGATCTATACCCATATATACGTATATACATCGATATATAAGCTCGCTCCGGGAAAGAGAGAGAGAGACAGGCGTGCGTATTATTCTCGCGCACCGAAGCCATTGGTGATTGGCATGTTCAGCCGCACGCGTGCATGGCTCCGCTTTCTCATTTTTTTTCTCCTCTTCGCATTTTTCTCTCGCTCCTCTTTTTTTCGACCAAATAAAAGCTCTATTTTTCGCTGGCCTCACTTTCAAATATTTACTTAGCACGAAAGTGTGCACGGGGCGAGGTAATAATAGGAGTTGATGGCAAATAAAAGAAATGCTGAGATTATATACTGCACGTTAACGAGACAAGACGGGCCTCTTGCGTTGCGACGAGTTATAAAGCCTCGTCTCGTATTATATAGGCGCGGCCTTATCGATTGCGACTACACGAGTCGCGAGAACATAGTCCATTGATAAAAGAGAAACGCGAGCGTCCAGGCAGGATGGATTGCGTTTTAATGAAATTCGTTCACTTTCGCGAGCACGCTCGCGAACGGCTAATTGAAAATCAATATATGCAGTCCGCGTCATCGACGACGCTCGCGTCCGTCCATTCACGTGATTATTTATTAAAAAAAAGTTCAATCATTCGGCCGTCGAGATGCGCGCCGCGTTGACGAGATTTGTGACAAAGTCCTCTGCTTCCCCAGCATTGCATCACTGCCTGATAACAATTCCATCGCTATGTGGGAGAGGTTCTAAAGTGCAAACAAATAAGCTATATAGCCAATCTCGCGCGAGAAATCAAACGTACATACAACGGCGTGCGTTTCACGGTCAAATCTGTCAATCACTCTCGCGATCAAGTTTCGCGCTCATTCTCGACTATATATATTCTCGATAGTTCCCACAAAGGAACTGATGGCTACATTCAATCACGCCAAGTAACACGCTGAAAAATCCATTCTGATGCAGAACGACTCTCTGTATCAGGACGAGTACGAGAGGCCTATTCGACCGCACCGCGAAATTACAGACACACACGTACACACATATAGTAATATTGCAGCAGCTGTCCGGCGTCATCTGGACTTTATTATTCGATTCCGATGGAATGCAATGAGGCGTGTATAGCGGAGTCTCCTGGCCCACTGCCAAGATTTTTATAAAGTTTCCGCTCAACTCGGCGGGATATCTCCCCGGCTACGCGGCGGTCATGGTATAAGCTCGTCACGTAGCGTATATAATATGGCGGAGAACGGTCGTTTACTTTTCGCGCTCGGATGAACCCTCGTCAAGCGCCGGCTATAGTGTCTGTGTGTGTGTGTGTGTTTTTTTTCCGTCTATATATCGAGTGACTGGTAGTCTGCTTATTGTGCGGGGATGTCGGGGTAACGACGCTGGTTGCTGGAGAATTAATTGAGGATACTCTCTGAGCTTTTATTGGCCTTAGTGAGGCTGTATTTCTCTCGTTATAGCCTCTTTCTCGTCTTCAACGAGAACAGAGCTTTTTATCCGCTTGGAATGTTAATTCGAGTTTTTAATTGTGACGTTGAAAACTAGATGTAGCTCTGTCCGAGTTTTCCAAGTCAGTTGTAATAATTCGCCCGTCGTCTGACACTATCCCTGCGTTACTACTTACACGCAATATAACACAACCACACACTTCATGAATGTAAGTATATACGCTTTCAATTCTCGTCGCAGTCGTGTTCTATCGACTTGGTCAACGCCAGCCATTTGCACTAAAGCTAATTGTGAAAGCGGCGTATGTATATAAATTTCGAAAATTAACTCACGAGACATATTATATATCTCCAATCTAATTACATTACATTATACTCTACTCGCAAAGTAAACGCGCGCGATATATAGCCCGTCAAACATCCCATTCCAACTTTGCGCGCGCGACAAATAACGAACGAATTGCAGCATCGCCGAATGATAAAACTGCGTCGGTGAAAATGTGTATAGAGAAAATTTCGCGGCGGTGTACAAAGCTAATATATATATAGGTGTATATATCTACAACAACATTCGCTACCCAAAAGTGAAAGAGAGTGAGAGCTCTCGCGACGTCTGCGGTGGTTTCGCGTTATTTGACTATACACGTGGCGCGCGCGGCAGTCTTTCCCTTTGACTTGGCAGCCGCGCATACGCTTGACCCAAAAGCTATATAACAGGCCAGTGCAGTGCACGCGCCCTAATGGCCGCTGCTAATGCTAGTTCCACGTTTTCCGGGAACTCGCTCGCTCGCACACACACACACGCACATACATGTGACGCGAGTGCATAGTACATATAGAGCTTCTTGTATAGAGCCTGCGGCAAGGCCTCTTTTATCATCAGAGCGCGGATCGCTGGGCTAAATTTGTTTAACAAGTTCTCCCGGGGCTGCTGTTGCTGCTGCTGCTGCTGCTCTGCGCGCAAGAGTGCAGCCAGCGTCATCGTAATGTATGCGACGACATTGCGCATGCATAAACACATACACACGCGGTTGAAGAATGGGGGAGGGGGGGGCCGCTAGCGGCAGCAACGTCAAAGAGACGCTAAGACGATAATGCAAGTTTCCTCGGCAACTCGTGAGAATACATGCATGCAGATGCGGCGCAAAGGAGAGGGGCTGAAAAATTGAGTATATATATAACGAGAACGCCGTCGTGCTCGTGATAACTGATTAAACCGATATAGTTGAAGAGAGGAGGAGAGACAGAGAGATAGACGAGCTTTGTCGTGTATATAGTATATACGCTTTTGGAGGGAGGGAGGGGAGGATGGAGCACGGGATAAAAAGAGGGTTTACGGGCGAGAGTTTTATCTGGGGGCGCGATGGGCCGACGCTTCGCAGTTCGATGAATCTGGGTTTAGTACTTTTACGAAAGATTTTCGTATCTCATATTTTAGTAGTTCATAAATTTAACGAGCTCGAAATTTCAGCCCCCTTTTGTTAGGCGGACTGAGAGGATGGATTACGCTCGGCGTACTGCAGTGCGGGATCAAAGCTTATCGCATTGTACTGCGAATAACGGTTCGAGCTAAAAATAAATTGCTCTTTATTATGTGGAAAGTCTATGTTCGTTGTGCGAATTATGTCATACTACTCATCTAATTCGGACTTCTCGGAAAATCACACAAAGCTCAAACAAATTAAACAAGCGAAATTCAATAACGACGATACACTTTGTCGCGCGATGAATATACGTATACAACACCATTGCGAAAAGTGATTTTCAAAGCTTGTTAAAATTGACAATCGTTTTTTTTTACTATACTTCAAAGAGCACAACTCTTTGATAACGTTAATTCGAGTCGTCGGTAATACTAATGGCCGATGAGATCACCTGGTAGAGGTGCAAAGGCTGCGGAGAACAAAGGTGCAATTTTACAAGAATAATTAAGCGATTGATAAATCCAGTGTCGATTTATTTAGCAACTAAAGAAATTTATCGGAGTCTATTCGTGTACAATTATATTATTAAATTGAAATTAATTCGTGTTATTCATTTAAATTTGACGATGAGAATTATACGTATTAAATATGAAACTTTTAACTACATTTAAAACTTTTGAATATTCCCGATGTAGAAGCTGCGTTGTAAAATAGAGATAATAAAAAAATCATGCTATATAGGTACGCACGGGATAAAGAAATTAAATTTCTCTGACAAGCCCATTTCAAACCGTTCAAGCACTCACAATGAGCATACATAAAGCTTGGCAAACGCACAAAAATAATTTTCACAAGTATAATTAAGCTGGAGCATCAAAGGGCAATAATTCCGCTCGTAGAGTAAAACATTTACCCACTGCGAACGAGTTGAATTATTAAATCGGAAAGACATTATTTTTTCGCTTCGTCAAGCGCTCTCTCTCTCTCTCTCTCTCTCTCTCAGCCAGCGAGTACGATACATATAAGCCAAAATCTCTTAGCAAAGAGACTTTTTAATTTAAAAATGTCTTGAGCCAATAAGCCGTATACTAAGTAACTCCATCAGAGCTCTTTCGCTCTGGCGCGCACTCGAAACTTTTCGAATAAAAATCCTCGGTCTCGAGAGATGATCTGGGGTCAAGGGAAAACGAGCCAAAATAACGCGCGGCGTACTC
>UCQR01013643.1:0-11225 GCA_900474235.1 Cecidostiba semifascia | reverse complement strand
TATATATATATATCACTGTTTTCGCGTGCACACACGTTTTTCACCTGTCGGAGCTTTGCCCGTACTCCCTCTTTCTCGCTTCGTCCATTGCAGCGGATAGCCGTCTATATATGCGAGAGCGTGTGAGTGTGCGCGCGAGCGCGCCAAGTGCGTCTGCGTGTGGGTGCGGATAGTGGAAAGAGAGAGAAAGAGAGAGAAGGTTTTTCTCGACTGCGGCCGCCGAGAGGGATATACTAGTCTGCGTATACGCGTAAGGGAGGATTCGACACACGGGCTTCTTCTTCACTTTTTTCCCCTTCGGTGGTTTGTTGCTCTCACCTCGGTTTTTTCTTCTTCATATATATGTATTATAACGTCGCGAGTTTCAAAGCCTTATATATGGCTAGTTGGAGAGATGTACAATAGTGTGTCTGTGTCGCCGTCTGTGTTTTGGTGCACGAGGAGGCCGCCGCTGGGGTGGTAACAGGTGCATCTGCGGGGCGGGATGACTGGTTTGGTAGGTCGGTTGACTTTTTTCACGTATACAAGGGCTTGCAGAACGAGGCTTGGGGAACTGGGATAGCAGGGAGTGTGGAGCTGGGCTTGTTGTTAAGGTTAGTGTTTTGTTGTGGGAAGTTTGTTTTCAGTGAAGTTTTGTTGAACTTCGGTCGAATGCTTCAATGAGTTGTGAGTGTTGGTTACTGTTTTTAGATTTGTTGGGGTACTGCAATGGGAAAGCTGGAGGTTTTAAAGAAGGAGAAGTGAAGGAAATATGTGTGGGGTTTTTTTTTCTTCAAGTCAGTCATGTCGAATGTATGTTCGTAGCTCTGGAATTTGTGCAAAGTGATTTGGTGCTGGTCTGCCAATGTCAATATGGTTTCAATGTATTTTTGTGTATTCCTTTTGGTTTGATGCTCAAAAATTATTTATTTGATTATAAAATTGATGCAAAATAATATATGCGTGGGTTAGTTTGCTCCGATGTACACTTTGGAGCAGTGTAATTCAAAGTGAGATTGAAGAGTATTGTGCTACATTTATCAAAGTTCATTTGTTTGAACAGTTTTGATGTTTAATTAACGACACTATTAATTGTTGTGGTTAGGAAAACTTGTTCTTTAAAATGATAACAGGTGCATCTTAGATGCATCATATGTGCATATGCAAACGTTTGTACATTCTCACTCACGGCATCACTTTACCTTTCAAATCATTTACCTTGAATTTGGTTTCTATGAATGTTTTTTTTTTTCATTTAATGACAATTTGTTTTTCTTTTTTTTTTATCTAGAAGTCTAAAAAGGTTCTATTGACATCAGAATATAATATTGTTCTCATGTTTTTTTGTTGTGTATGGAATTAATGCACAAATAAGTTTGCAGCTACTGATGTGGAAAAATTCTTTACATTTGTCTTTCAAAAAGCTTTTCATTGTTATTATAATGATTACTGACTCAGAACCTACTATTTACACTAAAAAAAAAATTATTATTTATAAAGTCATGTTCTATATTTTAGCAAAAATATTAAACTACAAACACTATAATTACATTATGTTCTGATACATTTATTTTTTTTTATTTCTATAATCTTGTATGCAACTGTATCTCTATCATTGAACTATTTGATACTGTAACATAACCCAAAAATTACGTTAAGTAACAATTTCTGTTAATATATGTAAGAAACTAGGAAATCATATGAAAGGAGAACTGAATGTTTGCTTTTATTGTTTGAATAAACTTTTGTATAAATTAACTTACATATACATTAATTTACATTAATTTTTTCTTGAATGAAAGAGTAAATTGGAATATAAAATTTGTGATTTGTTTTATCTTATCTGACACGATACATGTTAAACCTCTAGTATATAAATGTAAAACCATGTTCTTTAACCAATTATACTTAATGAATAAATCCAATTCATTCTACAGATTTAAAAAAACTGATCATACGTATTATTTTAAACAAATTTATGTATACAAATTACTCTTTAATGACATGAAATTTTGATTTTGAATTGTCACTTGAGAGAATTAATAACATTATTATTATTTTTGTTACAGAACGAAAGATTAACACATAGCACTGGAGGGGTTGGGGCGTTCAGCTGCATACCGTAAAACGGGCATCTCGCTGTGCAGAGATTACACTGATACCCTGAGACGTCCCAGGCTACCCGGGTAGTTATGTGATTAATTGTTGGTAAGTTTCTAAAAGAAATGTACATAATTTTTTTTTAAACGAATTTTAAGATTTAAAAGCTAGATTTAATATATTAAAAAAAATTGTAAATGTAAAGTCCTAACCTATACAGCTTTTAAATTTCGTAACTATTCACAAAACTAATTGAAACAAAATTGAACCTAATTTAAAGTGTTGAGTATCGATATTTTTTTATTGTAATATTGAGTAATAATCATTTACAATGTAAAAAATTTTATTTTAGAAATGGCGGCTGATAGTGATGGTGATCTAATTGAAGCAGTGATAACGTGCGAGGGTGATATAGGGGACCCTGAATTTCCACATAAGTTTCAAGTAATTGTAGATCAGCTCAAATCTCTTGTCTGCAAAGGTAAATGATATTAAAAAAAAAAAAATCATTAATGGACCTTTAATATTGAAAATATAAAAATGGATTTTTCCTCACAGATAAGGAACAAGATTTGAGAGTAGAGAAAGTAGAACCATGGAATTCGGTAAGAGTAACGTTTTCCATTCCCAAAGAGGCTGCTCTGAGGCTACGAGAACTTGCGGCCCAGGGTTCTACCACTCTGACACAGCTTGGAATACTCTCAGTCCAAGTCGAAGGAGATCAAGTAAGATTTTATTGGCCGAACGAATTCTATTAATTTGCAGGCTCCAATTAGTATTATTTTTAACACTAATTAATGCAATGTCAACAGGTGATCTCTTTGAGGATAGCTGGACGATATGGAGGGGAAGCACAAGAAATCGTCTTGCAAACAGGACCATCAACAGAGAGTGGAAGCAAAACCCAAAGTGATCCCACAAATAGTGCAGCTAGTATAGACAGCAATGCTACACCTGTGCCTGGGCCCAGCAATGCCTCCAGCATCGCGGCAACTCTGTGTAATGTTGCCCAGATGATTGCAGCTGGTAAATGTCGATTCAATGTACCCTACATTAATCACATTAAAATTTGACCAGTGATTAAAAACTAATTTTTCTGTATTAGGACCATCGACGGAAAAGCAGCCGCAGTTCCGCTCACCGAACGTAGTGGCACCGACGGACTGTGAACCGATTCCGCCGTTTCTCACAAAAAGCGTGCAGCCAAGCGTGGCTGGTGGCAGCGGTGTCGTAGGCGGCATCGCTTCGAATCAACAGCAAGTGGCTAGTGCGAGTGGTTCTTCACCGAGAACCAGCTATAATGGACCCTTTCCCTTCGCCAGTATGACGCACGCGGCCCAGGCCATACATAGCCGCGAAGCTTCCCAGGCTCAGGGTCAGGTGGCCGCCGGCATTAAAAGTACAGTGCAATTCAAACATCACAATCAGCCTCCGCCGCCGTATCCGGCCCAGGACGGCATGGCGACCGTTACGTCGCCCCAGGCCGTTCACATGCCACCTCAACCGGTTCGTACACATCATATTTTATTGACCAATGCGATGCACGTGTGTAGAGATTGTATATAACGGTTGTTTATATAACGGCTTTGATTACAGGTGTCAGCGGTCGGTCCCTCGAGTCAGTACAAATCGCCGAACGTCATGGCTTCTAGTCCATCACCGAACGGTAACATCGCGATTTCCGCGAACCCGGTGATTGGTGGCACGACCACCAGCGGTGGCAACCAGGTCGTTCTCTCCAGTCCTCTTCTGGTGAACCTCCTGCAAAATGACGGTAGCACGAGTTCGAGCTCGACATCCAGTGCTGTCCACGTCAGTGCGCAACAGCAACAGCAGCAGAAAATGCTGCCGCCGGCAGTGGTCGATGGTGCCAATAGCATGACAAATCGTATGCGGCCACAGAAAAAGCCAACCGTCCGAAGGAAAGACCTTGTGGTGTCACCGAGTGTCTCACCGCCGAGTCTTGATTCCCTTAGGACAGAGGATCTCATTGTCTCGTCGGGAGTCATCGCGGATCTTGGCCACGGACCGTCGGCCTTTGCCGCGGTCAATGCCGGTCAGGCGTCAACAGTGCCTCAGCAGCAGCAACTTATGCAAGCTCCGCAGCAGCAGCAGTTGTTGCAGCAACAGCAGCCGCAACAGATACAACAACAACAGACGTTGGTTCCAGCGGCGGTGCACACACAAGTACAAATACAGCAAAAGTTTCCTGTGAGACAGGAATTGGCTTACAGGCCCGTGATTGCTGCCGGTGTGTCACAGCAACAAATTCAGATGCAGAGTCAGGTGACTGCGAGGTTTCCTGTTAATGGCCAACAAGTAAGTCTTGTATCCAAATGTTTTTTTAATTTAATATTTCTTTAAGAGTTAATTAAAAGAATAATGTTTACCTTAGGTGAGAACGCCTCTTCAACAGAGGCAACAGCTGCTTCTGCAGCAACAACAGCAGCAACAAATGCAACAACAACATCAGCAGCAACAGCAACAACAACAGCAGCTTAGTCAGCAAGGTTTGCCTGTTCAGGCACAGTTGATGCCTCAACAACAGATCGTCACGTCGCAACCCATGCAAGCTCCTGTCGGGACGGGACAGCCTCTGCAGCAGCAGCAACAACAACAACAACAGATGCTGCAAAACGCATCCGTAGGAGTAAACGTCAATCAGCAACGATTGGCTTACATGGGACCTCAACAGGCACGAGTAAGTTTCTTTGAAATTTGCAGTTATGTTAAACTGATTAATAAAAATAACTAAAACTATTTTATTTCCACAGCCGATGCAAGCTGCAGTAAATCTGGTAGGTCAGCAGACACCTCCACCATACCCCCGGGTACCCCAACAACAGCCCCTACTTCAGCAGCAGCAACAACCTCAGGTCCAGCAATCGCACTTGGGTCCTCAGCAGCAGCAACAACAGCAACAATTACCACATCCGCAGTTAAATCAGGGCATGAATGTGCAACAGCAGCTTCATCATAATCAACTGCAGAAAATGAACGTGAACACGGGAGCGACGAATGACTTTCGCTATGGTCAGAGTCAGAATATACTGAGCAGAAATTACCAAGGACCATCGGCCACGATCACAGCAACGAGCATCGGCGGCGAAACCAACGGGACCACAGGAACAGCTACGCCTGCCTGGGGCACTCAGAACATTCCCATACCGCAGGGCGCTCAGGTGAATACGGCTCAGCGAGTATCAGTAGCTTCCGCTCCTGTCGTGGTATCCGCGGCGTCAGTTACGACAACAGCCTCTACGAGTAAAGCAGCTCCCGGTGCCTTCGTCCAGAGCGAAAGCAATATGCCACTGGTGAGCCTTGATTTTTAAAAGATTTTACATTATTAAACCTACATTTTTTATATTATATATTATACAATAGTATGATCAATTCTTAAAAAAAGATTGATTCAATAAGTAAATCAGTCCTGGATAAAATAGATTATAATATTATCTTAATAAAATTATTGCAAAAGATATCTTCTTTAGTCCTCAAATGGATTAAACATGTATGCAGTTTATTTTTTGTGGAAATATTCTTATAATTTTCTGATAAAAATTTTTGTCTTAATCTAGAGCCACGCGACCAATCACATAACTGCGACTGCGACAACGCCCTCGTTAGCGCCAACGCCGACGACGGCGACACCAGCGAAATCCTCGGAAAAAAGCAGTGGCGAGGCTGCAAAGACAACCCCAGCGGAAGAGGTACCGACCGAACCCGAATTTACATCCTCGGGTAAGCCACGTCAGTACCTTATCAATCCACTGACGGGTCTGCTCGAGCCAATGCCTAGCGATACCTCAGATTCGGAGCCTGAGAGCGCTCTCGAAACTCAGGACGACTTCTTCTCGTTCCCCTCGCCGTCCAATGATCGGTCCAACTCGATATTCTCGGACGACGATGCGGATAGTAATTTCTCCAGGAGAAACGATACCACAACCAATACCGATCAGTCGGATTCTGAAAATACGGCCAAGTCCACGGCAAGTGAAAGCAGTCTCAAGCATAACAGACTGAAGCCCGCCAGGGATTCGAATAGTCCGATGCCCACGGAGAAGATCAAGCTGAGGTAAATTTGACCTTTTTTAACGGCTAAATATCGAATTGCTATATAAATCACCCATTAAAAAAAATGATCGTACTTCAATTATGCTAAACTTACGCCAATATAATAATAAACAATGAAGTAATAATAAAATATTTTAATTTTTTATTTCTTTAAATGGAAACAAAAGATACACAATACTCTTTCATTTAAACTATAATTGGTTAATTAAAATTCAGTCATTAAGTTAAATGAAGCGTGAAGTCTACATTTAGTTCCATAATTAATCATAATTATACCGTTTATATAAGTTTCTCTACATTTTAAACACTGTATTTAGGAAGTAATTTAATTGAAATACTAAATTAATTCAAATATCCAGGCTGAAGTTGGAGAAGTCTGAGCCAGTTACGCCAGCGTACAAGGTGGATGTCTCGTTTGTGAATACGCCGCCGGTACGCAAGGCTGACAAGTCTACAAGCAAATCCGGCTTCTCCACTGCATCAACTCTACCTAACATAAACGTTCCCTCGGCGGGAACTACCGGTACAACTTTGGTTCCAACGACGAGCACCACGCCTACGACGGCGATTGCGACTGGTGGGTCGAGTCCCGGCGTTGGGGGCACAGGCGCAACGTCGGCTGAAGAGCCACGGGTGCCGCCGCTGCACATATCGCTGCGCGGACGAAACGCCTCAGTCGTGCAGATCGGTAAGAAGGAGAAAAAGCTGCTGAAAGAGTCGACGTCGACGGCGGAGCTCGACTCGGCGGGTGCGAAACGCCGAGGCAAACTCAAAAAAATGAAGGACGGTACCGATGGCAACAAGCTCTTACAAAAGAAGTCTCTTAATATGATTATAGGTATATTTCATTCTCACTGCATAATATGCATAATACTCTTTGGGAAATATTTAAGAGGTTTACAAAATAAACATTAAATTAGTGCCTTGATATTTGTACAACTACTAATTATTTTGTCTGTCGTTAGGTACTTCGTCCGCCTCAAAATTGCCTTTGTCAAATTCCACCATGGTGAACAGCGCTAACGCCTTGGTGAAAATGAACAATACGCTTCAAACATCTCTAGTGACCAAGACTAATGCCTTAAAACAAGAGAGCAGCAGCAGTACGAGTAGTAGCGGTGGTAGCGGAAATGTGTCGCCAAAGGAGGTGGAGCCGAGGTTACAGCAGAGTTCTGCAACCACGGTATCGTCGGCAACAACCACAACGGCAACGACGACGTCAACGTCGACGACAAAGCAGCAACCACAACAACAACAACCGCAGCAACCAGCCAGCAAAGTTAGCGGTGCCAGCGATGTTGATGATTTACCTCTCAACAGCAGAATACCTTCGCCTCTTAAGCACAAATCTTCCATTTTGAATCAGCAGGTAACGCAAAACGCCCAGCAACAGGCCGTCGGTGAGTCTGATGTGCCCAATCACACGAGCGAGCATAAAATCGGCGGAGGTGCGTACAGATTTACTGCTTATACTCTTTATAATTCATTTTGAAAAGTTTACCTATAACAATTCAATATTTTGAATATCAAGCATGATCACATTAGGAAATTTAGCATTTTAAGCTACTAAATGAAAAATCAAATATAATTATTTAAAACTAATTTACAGGCAAAACAAAAAGAAGAGACTCGAAGAAAAAGGCAGAACATAGTGAGGGCTTGCATCGAGAGCAGAACCTGCTCACTGGTGGTCGTCTTGTGGATAATCAGGCCAAGTGGCGGAAGCTGGGCTACAAGGGTAGTGAGGCCATGGCAGTTCCCGCTGGTCAGGCAGCGAAGAAAACGACAGTGGTGACAGGGGCAACGACGGAGGTCCCCACGACAACACCTACTTCCGGCAATGATCTCAACGCGGTGAAGAGGGTAGGCGAATTGAGGCGGACAAGCGATGGTGATATCATCAGCGGGAGAGTCGCCGGCGAGAAGGCATCCGCTGCCACTTTGAATACTAGGCAGCCCGAACCTAATGGCGTGAGGAAGGATCTGGTCAGCCAGGAGAAGAGGAGGCGGTTGAGTCTGATAGACGAAAAGGATCTGCATATAACAGGTGACTAATGTTGACATTTTTATTATTTAACAAAAATAATCATTGAATTTAAGTTTATTGTACTTTTAAACAATCAACTATTTCAACTTTATTGTTTTTTTTATAGAATCTCAAAGCGTAGAAACGACGCAGTTAATGAGCCAGAAATCTACGTTGGATCCGGTTTCTCAACAAAAGACAGCATTAACGACTGTGCAGTCAACAGGAGCAAAGATCAACTCGATCTCACCTTTCGAGAACGAAAACAGTAACAGCAGCAACAGTCCCGTGCCACCAAAGATTGCGAGCTTACCGCCACAGACTGCGATCCCGACGAGCTTCGACAGTAAAATAACGACGACGTTGACGACAACGGCGCCAATACTCGTGGAAACGACATCTTTACCATCGAAAACAACTATAACGCAATCGTTGGTATCAACGACGATGACGACAACCACGACGACGGCTGTGAAAACGACGTTAGTAAGCAAGCAGCTTAAGACTGAGCTGATGGATGTGAGCAAGTCGCAGAGTGTTGTTGCACAGGCCCAGAAGCTGAAGAATAACGCACTGATGACGACAAAGAACGACATTAATAGGCTTGCGTCTGCTGCGTTGCAGATGAAGAAACTTGCGCAGAACCATCACGCTCTTGGCAAGCAAACCAACATCGTGCCAAACGCGATTGAGACGGTGCAACGGGTGAGTTTACTAAAGACCAATCCAGCCATCGAAAAGCTCAATGAACAGGTGATCAACAAACAGGAGCCCACTTCCAACATAGTTGAACAACTGGTCACCGGTAAGCCCGTCCTGCCAATCGGCGACATAAACGTTACCGAGGCAAAAGTCAAGCAGAAGCTGCTGGAGAGTGTGATTCCGAGTAATCCGGTCGGCTTGACCAATATCGTCGAGCAGAACCCTAATAACGTTGTCGTTGGTGGCACTGGCAACGGTGGAAACAACAGCAACACCGGTGGCGAGGATAGCGGTATCGAGTCCATGGATGCGTTATCGGAAAAGTCTCCAAACCAAGGCGAATCTCCGTTGCACAGGCCCGCTGCCAGTCAAGAATCTGTCACCTCTGCGTCGTCCGTGAATAAGAGCAGTAGTAGCTTACAGCAGCAGTCGCAACCTCAGCAGGGAACTGAAGTGCAGGCCCCGGCTCCGCAGCATCAAACCACCAATAAGAACAACGTGCCTTCCTCAACCGTTAGTAACAGTAGTAATGATATGTGTTCAAAATCGCGGAGCGCTGAAAACAAAGATAGCTACGAGAATCATCTGGACGATGAGACGGAAAAGACCGTTACCGTTGCCCCGTCTACAACTGAGTCTACGATTGTAACGACGACAGTGACAACGGCGGTAGCCACGACGATAGCACCAATACCGGCTGAATTAATAGTGAAAGAAGAAAAGCCGGAGAAGGTCCAAGAGAAGCCAAGCAATCCACTAGTGACGGTCGTTCCGACGACGATATCAGCTGTGGCAAAAGTGAAAGACGACGATCAGTCCAAGTGCGCGAAGGATTCTAAGGACTCGGTATCGTCGCCGTCGTCGGTATCGCCAAAATCATCCGCGCCTCTGATGATAGAAAGCGTCAAAGTTAAGAGTGAAGTGAAAACCGAACCCGAGAGCAGTAGTCCCAAGTGCGATCAGGGTAGTAGTAGTAGTGCCGGTGTGAGTAGTGAAGTTGTAATTGAGGCCCCGGCGCTGACGACGAAAACGACGACGATGACAAAGGACGTTAAAGTCGAAAGCGCCGGTGCTGAGGCAGCAGTAGAAGACAAGAAAACCGCAGTTACGGCAAGTGCGGACACTTTGACTAGGTTAGCCGACGAGGAGCCCGCGCGTAATCCTCGTGAACAGAGTAATAACAATAATAGTGGTAACAATAATAATAGTAGTAACAACAACGGTGTGCCTGTAATCCAAAATCACGTCGCGACTAGTGTGGTCAAGGTGGAGAAGTCTGAGAGTAGCGTGGACAAAGTCGACGTGAGCGGTAGTAGTAGCGCGACATTGACGACAGCAACGAGCCCGAAGCTCGAGCTGAAACCTTCGATCGAGCTGAAGGTCGAGGTTAAGGAGGAAGAGCCGAAAATTGACGACACGAGGCAGCAGCAACAACAACAGCCGTTGCAGCAACCCAAAATAGAGAAGAAGGAGGTGAAGAAGGACGAGTTTTCCAAGTCCGAGTTAGTAACCCTAGATCAAAGCCAAAAATCTAATGTACAAAGCCAACAGCATAGCAGCGAGTCATCAGTGAACCCCCCCAAGGTCGCAGATGATTCCGCGAAAAAGGTAACGGTAAGCGAAGGCACCAGCAGTAGCACCAGTACCACAACCAACACTACGAGCACCACCAGTGGTACCGCAAGCTGCGATCTGAATGTCCAGTCGCCCCTAGCTGGTGACGATCCCCAGCCGATTCGGATAACGCCGCCCCTCTACACCTACTCCAACCCCGTAGTATTGCAGAGAGACGACACTCCGAGTCCGGCGCCCCAGACACCGACTGAGGCGGAACCCGCAGAAGCCGTCGTAGCTGCAGCTGCAGCAGCAGCTGAACATCTAAAGCGCAAGCGACGACGAAAGCAGGAACTCGAGGGACGGCAGGACGTGATTTGTCTCGAGGAAAATGACGAAGGAACGGCGAATGCGGCGCAGTTCAACAGCGTCGAGGAGTACGGTACCGTTAAGCAGCCGCGAGGGCCAGCGAAATCGCTACTCGAGCAGCTGCTCATCGAGATACCAAACGACTCGGGCGCCAGCAGTGAAAAGCGTTCGCTGCGCACGAGGTCGCAAAAGTCCTCGACGGCTCTGAACAGCCCCGACGTCGTCAAAACTAAGTGCAGTCCCCACGAGCGTCGCAGTATCTCGCCGTATGCCAAGGCGAAGCTGCAGCCGGCTGCCGCTGCCGGCGCAGCGACCAAGCTCTCACCCGTCACTGCCGCCAATGTGTCGGTCGCGACCGGGGTGACCGCCACGAAGACCACGGGCAAACGCAAGCGGCAGGAGAGCGAGAGCAGCGTAGCGT
>UCQR01013642.1:0-11230 GCA_900474235.1 Cecidostiba semifascia | reverse complement strand
TTTTGAAATATATATTAATTGTGACTCTTTAGCCAATTGAAATCGTGTTGTCTGCCAATTATTCAAACAACTTTTAGTTGAATATCCCTGACACAACAGCACGTAACTCAAATTTTGATCAAGATAGGTCGTGTAGGCGCCTTGGAGTCTACTTGAATGAAATTTCTCGCAAAGTCGAGGAATTTCCACTCGACTCTTTTTCCGATCGGCGAATTTGTACAGCTGCTCTCGGCGGACCCGTGCCTAATCGATTAGCATTGTAATTGGGCGCGCGCGCGTTTCCTCTCGTACGTGTATACAGCGACATGTCGAAAACTATAGGTGTGTGTGTGTATACATATAGATGAGCGAATCGATCGTGTTTGTTAAGCCGTCGTCGTCACGCGTCTAATGCATACTCCGATTTGGATCAGCTCGCGGTACGGAGAGTACATATTTGCGCTACGTGTGTATGTGTTTTCTTTAATTTGCACATCTCGGTCGCGGTGGGTCTATTTTTCTTTTCTGTATCAGAGGTTTCCGTTTCTTTATTCTCTTATCGGTTTGAATTTACATTGAAATTGCTGGGGTTTCGTAAGCATATATAATTATGCGCTTTTTGATTTGCCGATTATTGGCTTAGGATATCAAATTCGTTTCAGCAGAATTGTATCTATTAGTTTACAGTTCGATTCAAAATATTCTCAAAAAACATGTTATATTGATAAATTAGATCACAAGTACTGCCATCAATATTATCTTTAATGCTGACATTCCATTGTTCTCCGGAACAGAAATTTAGCGGTTTAAAACGTCTTAAAAAAATCTGCAAACAATTAACGTCCACCGTATATACTATAACCAGATCGCGGTTGAAAAAAACCGAACAATGAAAAAGTCGCACCTCTTGACGCGGATCGGTACAATAAACCGCAACATTGGCGCGCGTGAAATTCAAATATAAGCCTTGGCAGAAAATGGTTTACGCGCGTTCGCGGTTTCCATGTTACACGTAAAAACTTATAAGAATAATATATCTGCGATCCTCATTGAAACCCCAAGCATGAAACCGACGTTTCAGTAATGTCGATGATGATGATGATGATAATGATCGCTCAGTTTCCGTGAAATTTTGAGGAATCAATGTCTCGATTATAGCAAGTGATACGTTTAATGAATTTTTACGAGAGTTTGATTGAATCTGATGAAACTTTTTTCACGTTTTCAGGAAAAAGTGATTATGCAAATTATTAAAGTTATGATTCTTGAATACTACTGCTTATTTTCTGTCCATATAACATAAATAATACGAAGCCTCCCAAAAAAAAAAAATATTTCCCTCACAGAACTCATCTTCCTCTCGATATAGAACAAAACGCAGCTGCAGCGCAACATACGTCACGTTTACTCGCTCAACAGAGAGTATAAAGTAGACGACGGCGCCAAAGACCGGAGCCAGGGTCTTGGCCTTCTCGACTCCCCCACCATCCCCTTAAATATATATGTGTATAATACGCGGAAGAGATACTCTTCTCCTATACCGCGAGAGGATTATTCGGTAGTCGAGCTCGGCACAGCATCCGATCGCGATCGAGATTGCATTTTCGTATACACGTATTCGAATATATAAGCTGTTATTTGTGATGTATACCTACATAGTATAGATGAAGTTTCTGAAGAGGCTGCATGTTTCCCCGAGGGGTTTTTAGTTTCAAGCGGTATTTGGTGGATTGGATTATTGATTGATTTTCTTTGTATGTATACATCGGAAAGCAATATTGCGGACGATAAGAGAATAAACGCGACGGCGGAGTGGAAGAGATTTCCGATAAAGGTTTTCACTTGTATATGCCATTGCCGGTAATTAAGAAGGATCGAATTTTTTTTTGTTTCAAATTAGGACCGCCTGAAAATAATAATAATATATACACGTCCTCGATATAACGAAGTAATAATTAGCCAATATAAGGCACTCCCCCGCATGTCAATAATGCACCCTCAACATAATTTTCCAGCTTATAAAGCGCACATCACTATATACGTGATCCACAATGTGCTTCGGGTCGTCGAGAGGCCTCGAGCCTGGATCGTCATCCCTCGGAGCCTGTGGTAGTACTAATGCATCAGCATCAGCCTCTCGTCACAGCCCGAAGGATAATCTCAGTAGCGGGAAAGCCATCAGCGTACCGATGATAGGACCGCGAGGCTTTCATCGATCCTAGGCTCTTACTCTCTTCTCCTCGTCATTCGAGGAAATTGGTGAGGAAAATTAAATTGCGTATATATATACACCTATATTATACATCGTGATTTTTATCGAGTGGGACGAGTTGGCGAGCGCGTAGTTATATCCAAGCTTGAGATCTTATACTTATATGTAGGAGAGTCGGCAGATAAAATAGACCTTCGTGATGTGTGTTTGTTCGTGGACTTGGCCTTTTTCTTTTTAACGGAATCGATTATTAGATCGAGGTCGAAATTCTATACACCTTTGATTCTCCCGCGAGTTTTGCATGAACATATCGGTAAATTCGACGATCGCACGATTCGATTATCTCTCGTTACATTTTTGAAGCAACTATAGAGTATATAAAATAACCGTACAATATATTGGTCGTAAACACTGATAGCTGATGTATAAATGATGTCAAAAATTATATTACCCACAATCAGGCTTGCAGATAATCGTCGGTTCACTCAGCGTACGATGATAATTAACAGTAATATATTTTTCGAGCGATCGATTATATTGCGATCGGAATCTCTCGGAAAAACAGCTGATCCATATAGTCTAAATGCGATCGTCTTATTCTTTATCGAGTGTCTTGGACATCGACGAAATGAGAAATCCTTGTTAAATTTGTTTTGATCGATGATCGGCGATCGGTTGCATCGGTATGATAGGACAGAATTACGTCATTTATATACCTATACCTGTTGCTTTCGTTCATTCTGGCGCCAATCGGTAATAAGGTTTAGAAGAGATAAGGGCTGAAAGCGAACTTCGTTGGTGGTCTGCAAAGATCTTTGTAATGTTGGCTGAATATTTCTCAAGAATAACAATTCATAATAGGACTAAAAGTATCGCAAACATCTGTTCGATGGTAACGCGTAGCACACTCTAGTTTAACAAGTATTCTCCGGTCTAGCCACTTTACACCTTCTGATTAAATCATTCGAGTATCTATTTTGTTAGTTTTCCTCGTTAAGATGTCCCATTACGTATCCCTAAACGTTCTAACTCTATTGAAAACATTTTTTCTCGCATTCGTAAGTTGACAAAAATATCTTTTAGTTTTGTAAAACGCTTCCACATTACACTTGTATTATAATAAGGAAAAAAATTTAAGAAAATAAGCACATCGATAAATCAAAAGAGGATTCTTTTTTCCGAATCCGGAATAAAAAAAATAGTGCCAGACGATGTACTTACGTACACATATGCTGCACATCCATGCGGATATTCTATAATTTTTATTATCAAAGATGCTTCCTCCGATGGGAGGAAGCACACAAAAATTATGCTTTTGTTGGGTGTCTATAATTAACAGTAGACTCAGACAGTTGTATATAGCATGAGCGGCCTAAGTAGGCCCAAAGAGCAGTTTTGGCATAGCTGGTATAAGGTGACACACCGCTATATGTACATTCTGCGCGCTGATAGTGGACGTGAGAAATAAATTTCCCATAGAAAAAGTGCCAATGCGCCACCTGCCTTCGCTAGTCAGATACTTAGACAAAAGTTCAAGCGGTTGGGGAAGGCCACACTGACCAGTCCAAAACTACTTTGTTTTTTCTCTAGCTGATCTCTCCTTATTACAAACCAAGCAGCTCAGAATAAGTTATAATCCGAGCAGTTGCTGCTGTGCTTATCTTCGTATCCAATGCATCAGAGCAAAAGATAAGCCCGCACAGCGTCTGATGATACCCGAATGTTCCTTGATTTCTCGATGCGCATATAAGTGCATCTTATCGCTCGAGCTATATTATAGACTTGCTACGAGGTCTTTTGTGCTTCTCGATCCCGGTTACGACTCCCCGAGGTTTTATTGGTTCAACGTCTTCTGTTTGCTTTTTTCTGCTTTCTTTATAGAGAGAGATACACCTGTACGCGTATGTACGATGGGTTTCTGGGACGTTTAAAATGAAAGATCCAAACTGGTGTAATCGAATATGTACTTGTTTATTGTTTTGCTTGATTGATTTCCAAAGTAAAATAATTCAAATAGAAGATTCGTTGATATATCACATAACAGAATTATGTACATTATATTGATATTTATTTGCTGGTAGAATCGTTTCAAAAAATAGCTTTTTATTTCCTTTTGCTCGAGATATTTATGGATTTTTCAATTGATCGCGATTGGCTGAATTAGAAATTGTCGCTTTATAATCGTCGGGTTATTAGACTATAAGCTTCTAATGATTTATTGAGTAAACAAAGATTAAACGATAAATAAAATTTTTAAAAGTGCAAGCAACTATATTGTCGCGAGTTCAGATATTGTCCATAATCCAATTAAAATTGCAATCGAAATGTACAATTATTATAAAACAATGAATTACGCACTGGATAATATCTATTACAGGAGGAAACTTTATACACTCAAAATAGAAAAAAAAAAATATTATAGAATCTATCCGCGTGCATAAATCGCAGCAAGTATAAATATCTCCCAAGGAATGGAGTTCCTTGTGCAAAGCCCGAACAACGTGTATATATGCTCGTATAAACGGGGACTTACGCACGCTTATTTCTCAGCCGTCTCGTGGTCTGCTTGACAAACAACTAGGTAAATTAGTGTAAATGAATCTAATGGGGCCACCGACGCGTCGTTATATATGTGATATAGGTATATACACACCCGGTGAGTCCAACTCCTTTTTTCGTCTCTCACTCTCTCCTTCGCATGCTACTCGCACATCAGCGTTTTGCATCCATTAAATACTGGTTATTTCCGAGTCGAGCGGATGAATTGATTTATATAAATGCCGTGGAAGCTGTTTAATCGTTTTTAACGTCGCTAAAATACTTTGATTTTTTCTAAACTCACTGGCATATATGCAGCCGCATTGTTTACTCATGCCAGATACGGACTGACCGGAAGAAAAAGCGGGACTATCTGAAAAGTACACGAGATATACATCAGACATCAGAATTGAGCAGTCGAAAGTTATCGTCTCCCAAGTTATGACACACGATTTTCTAGAAACTGCAATCAGTCGATAAACAACAATTTTTACTGATATCGATGACAATTATATTCTCTCAATAAACGATCTTCAAAAATAAGTTACAAACAATAATGGATAAAACGTGTATTTTTTTTTACAAACAATTCCACCTGTACCTTTTATCAAACGCTGTCAAAACATACACCTAAACCAATACCCACATCATCCCATCATCATCGTCGTCGTCTATAAATTAAAACAATAACGCTGTAGCGACACTGCGCAAATCAATTACTTTTCTCTCCGCGACACCTCATCGCGTACTTATTTTCCTCGTAAATCATCGATCTACTCTCGCGCCGATCGCTGGAGTATATAGTGCAGCAGCAGTGACTCACGCGATTCGTACACAAGCATAATAGTGACCGATCTCGGCTCGGTTTATAAGTATATACACCGGAGAGTTTCAGCTTTATCGACAAAAAGGGAATCCACCGTTAAGGAGAGGGTCACAATTATGCAGGAGTATCGGTAACGGTAGTTTTTGCCGATTTTACACGCGACGCGGTATAATAAGCTATAATATAGATCGACGGCTGGAGATGGAAAATCGGTATCGCGAATCGGATGGAGAGGGATGTGATGCGGAGTAGTGGTATGTATGCGAGGAATTAGTTTTTCTTTTGTTGTGATTGGTATTAGATAATGTGTCGATCGGTTTTTTATATTGCGTGATTACTTCATTGATTGCGCCGAGTCGATGCTTTTTGCGTATCTTCGAATGAGTCTGTGTGACATGATTACAGAATATGCAATTTTTAACTTTTTGGTGCATTTGACGCATTAATCATATGATTAAAAATTTTAGAAATGTAAAAGTACCTGGAGGATACAACGTAATTGTGTATATAGAATAGAACAAACCAACGATGGTTAAGGTTATTGAAAGCTTAATTTTGGCGCTCAAAGATTTTTCAAACGGCAAACAAAAGCACATAGTGTGTAGCGAATCAACGCGTTCTTTGCTCTACACACAGATGTACACGTGTGAATATCATGACGCGATACATTTATCCTCGGAAGTAGACTGAGGAATTTTTTTATTTGATCATCACGTGAGATGACTAACTTATACTTTATAGTTAAATATAGTTAAATTAATCAGCCGATTTACGCCTTGAAACCGTGAAATCGAAAAATGCTCTTTGTTGAAATAGTCTTTGGAATGCGATTATCGAACGAGCGAGATATACCTTGAGTTTAGTTTAAAAATGAGATAGTTTTTCTAGTCGATGCAATATTTCATCGCATCGACGTTCAAAGTAACGCGAAGTTTGATTTTTTACTCGATCTAATTACAAGTGAAAAACTGCGCTACTTCGCGCGACTATGCTTCCAATTGACGTCTAATTGCTTCGACAATTTCGATCATGTTTTATTAAAACCGAAGGTTTGATTAATCGTCCACTGCACCATATTATACACGCTTTTTACGCGGTGCACAATATTCTACTGTCTTTAAATGAAATTTCGAACTGCACAATGTTCGACAGCAGTAATAAAAAACATAATATTTATTTAACTGGTGTAAGATCAATAAGGCGTATTAATGTCACCAGGAAATAATATATCCACCTTTTTTAACAAATGTTAGTTGTGTGTTTACATTGACTGTTGAGTCTCGCGCTTGCATATTTGTCGCTCTGCTCATTCATTATGCATCGAGCTATAAATAATGGAAATTAATTTTTTGCAATCGTTCGCATTGCATCTTACCCTTATACGGAATAACATTTAGAGCTTTTATTTTCACGCATATTCCAAGAATGAATTTTGAAACCACAAAGAATCCTTTCATACCATTCCGAAACTCCAAAAGACTTACACTTACACATCTATACCGATCGATTGATCGGCTCCAGTGCATTTTACGCGCTTATGTATATCGGATTATCGGTACGCGCGACAGTCGCGTCACGCACGTGACTCGCTCAAGAATGAGCTCTATGCCGTCGACATAAGTAAAGCGGACGTAGGTGCGCCTCTCTGTTTTCCTCGGTTCTTCCTGGTTCGGGGAACACTGGTTAATGGACTTTTGGCGGGATTTTTCTCTCCGCACGCGCTTGTCTGAATCATCGACCTGCGTATATAGCCCTGATGGTGTATTGTGACGCTTACAAGCGTCGGAATCGTCACCGATCGATTTCCTCTTATTGCGTGTGACGACTTTATTTATTGAATCTTTATTCGCACGCGACGCTTAGGTGATGTTATTACGGCACGAGTGAAGTCATACTATGTAGTTTTTCTTTCACATCATAATATGACGATCCGGTCTGATCGGTGCGACTATGTCGGTGATGTATTGACGGAACTTTCGAAAGTCATGTTTATTTTTTGAAGAACGGATCGAACGTTATCATCTTTAAAATTGGCATATCTTCGTCGTGCATATAAAAACTAAAAATATATCGAATACGAATTGGGAATCACTCGATTATAATACGCATTAATGCACGCGCGCATTTAGCGCAAAAAAATCCGAGCGAGTTTCAATAATTGGCTAATTAATCATTTGGATAAAGACGCACCCGCGTGATACACTCGTTTTTCCCTAATACACACATCATATGCATGCTCTGTTTTGGTATTTAGATCAATCTGGATTTCGTTATGACAATTAACATTCGATTTTCCCATGAGCTCGTCACTGTGCAAACAACATTCTCGACGCGTTACTATATCGCCTTATCAAAATTGGTAATTTAGCAAACTGTGTATGGCTGAAACAACCGCGTATTATTATTACAGACATATCACCGAAAGAATGTTTTCTTGTCATTTTTTTAAATGATTCACCAAAAAAATCCGTGCTAATTCGTACTGAGAGGTCTGTTTACCCAAAATATTGTGGCTACAGTCATAATCACATCTTCGACGTTTTTCGTACATCATTGCGAGCCAAAAGGAATTCCGCGCCAAATTTGAAGATATTATCCGAGTTTGAAAATCTTTTCAATATACAGATGCGTTTCTTTCCTATAATACAAAGAAATTCGATATACTCTCGCGGAAATTTGCGTTTCGCCAGAAATTGCCAGTTGTCGGTATAGGTATATATAGCATTTCGTGATAATCCAATATTTTTTATCTTTTCGGCCGTTCAAGGTACTCCTGCCATGTTACATAGCTTCGTAAATTAGTGCGTCGAAAGTGTAATACTGTAAATTGAAGCCACGTGGCACTGTGCACACACGTGCCTGTGAAATTCGTGTTCTTCATTCGATTTCACACCAAAAACCCGTATCGAATCGGTCATTGAGTGTCGGTGGTCTGATGTATACTCAAGGACATTCATAACGTCGTGAGCGAAGACGATTTACGCGGATGTTACACACGGATTCGCGAATGATTTATGGATTGTTGTTAGGATCGTGATGCGCGCATCTGTCTGGGAAAGTTGCCGTGGAAAATACCATTTTTCTGTGGCGATGAGTGACAAAATATTTTTCTAGCGATGGTGATTCCACGATTGATGTTTTTTTTTCAGAGACTCGGCGATACTGCGCGATATTGTCTGAGGTGTGGGTTTTTGAGAAACAGTGTGTGTATAATTGGTGCGATAATATGCAAGCATTGAGAGCTTGCGTGAAAGATATTGATATAATATACAAGCAGTTTTGAGTTTGAATTAGAAAAATTTACTTTTACACTGTATCGTATTATATAAAAATTGAAGAAAATGGCTCGGACATCGTTATAATAGGACAGTCTGTTTGTCGATAAATATTTGAGTTGCATTCAATTCTGTAATCGAGAGTAAGTCAGTGTCAACAGGGATAAAATGATAATTCCACGTAATACTCGTTGAGCTTTTGCACACACTCGAAAGCAAAACTCTGGAATCCCGTCGATATATAAGCTTTGTTTAAAAATAAGTATTTAGCGCTTAAAAGGTTTTCCGATATGGTATATACTTTCAATCTTATTTTCTTGGAACCACGAATATAAAGCTCGAAATATAAATTTATTCAATCGAATATTCAATCGATTGCTTTGTGTCGAGGAGATGGGAAAATACACTTCCTCCTGAGTCATTGACCCAATTTACGTTTTAGGAGAATTACCAGTTAATGCGCTATATATAAAACGTTTTCTTTCATCAAACGCAGACGGAATTGTTATCAATTACGCTTTCCACGGTCTGATTTGAAATTAGTCACGCGAAGATAGACGCGATGTTTCAAAGTAAAAACTATACACGTATAAAGCACCAACGCAACGTTACATATTCTCTAATATTAAAAATTGTGTTTCGGATTAGAAATATGTCATTATACGATCGTGCATTTTATATATCTCGGAACGATATTGTGGTTTACGTACTATAATATGCACAATTGAAATTGTTTCCTTAAATTTTGATTATATAACTAAAAATAAAAAAAATATCGTTTCAAAATCGTTATCATTACCACAAAGAACTCATTAAACAAAATTATAACCCAAGTGTGTATAGACCGTCTCACGGAAGCTCGAATCTCCCTCTCATGAAAATGAAACTCTCCCACAGTGCATCAACTCTCACATTCCAGAAAGCTCCGGCCAACACTGCCGCCTATATAAGCGGTTATCAGCATCAGAGCTCAACATCTATGAATATTAACAATATCCACATATTTAAAATAAAAAATCTTACGTTTATAATACCACTAAAAATTTGTATTTTACTTATAAACTTCCAGATCTCTGATGGCCAGCATATAGATATCGAGTTCCATCCATAAACAAAGCAGTATGTCACCTACATGCCAAAACTGCATTTTATTGTGCCACTCATGCTATATAACCGCAACTGAGTTATTTATTTCGGAACGTTCCGAAATGTCTCGATCCTCTCGAGCGACAATAACGAAATACACCCCTCAAGGCGAACCACACATCAGCATATCACATCAACGATAAGGGCAGCATCAGCATCAGTCGTCGCATCAGAACCACCTCCTCTCGGCCACGTGAGCCAACGATAAAAGCCGGTACCAGAGTCGCCGATCTCGCATATATACCCTATTTTATTCGCCAGCGCACGTATACACTGTGTCACTGTATGTATATGTGAGTGTGTGTCGCATCGCATCTCTGTGCACGAAAAGTAGCGCCAAAGGCGAGCGGAGCGAAAAAAAAGGAGGAGGCGACGCGCGCGCCAGCAGAATAGTAGCTTTCAGCAGAGTGTCGAGTATAACTCGCGCGCATCGCATCAGAGTCAGAGCAGAAGCGCGGCCGGACGGAGTATAATATAGCGTATATAGTCGCGCTGCGAGAACACGATGATATCGTGACGAAGGGCCCCCGTAACTCCTTCGTGGAGTCGATTTTTTTTTTAATTATTATTATCATTTTATACACACGTTTTTTCTTTTTTTTTTTTCGTACATACTGACCTCTCTGGTTATCGCAAAGCATTTCTCGTGTGCGCGTGTCACACATAGTACATTGTATATACCGGTAAATATCGGTAATCGGTAAGAGATAGAATTGTAGTTTGGTGCGAGAGAAGAAAAAGGATTCGATACACAACTGGATAGCGGAGAATGTCGAAGAAGCAATGGCTGGTGCTGCTGATGCTCTTCCTCGTCTATCTGCTACTCGGCGCCTCGATCTTCTATCACATTGAGAGCCGGCTCGAGATCGAGAAGGTGCGCATCGCCAAACAGGAGCGTCTCGAGATCAACGGTGAGTTTGTCTGCATCTGATGATATATTATGTTATTCCTCTCGATCACATACGTCGACTTATATTAACGATTCAACGCCGCGAAAAAGCTTCTAATTATTATTGACGGGCGCACGTGCGGCTTTGCACCTCTTGGTCTAATTGCTCCGACGGCACTACTGATGCATCAGAGAGAGAGACCAAGAGTTGGCATCGACGATGTACGCATGCATGTATATATCTCTCTCCGCTGGGTTATATACGTGGATTTCGAGTTATTGTTAGCACCGACTATAGCGGCCTTTTGTTTACGTTCGAGAGATGCCGAATGACTTGTGCGTGTGTGTGTGTGTGTGTGTGTGTG
>UCQR01013641.1:0-11242 GCA_900474235.1 Cecidostiba semifascia | reverse complement strand
TGATAAGTAAGAATCGTTAAATTTCTTAACATTTTCACGTTTGATTTCAAATCACAAGTCCATTCACATTTCGTCTGGTGTCATTCAAACGTATAACTTATAACGACGAAAACTATACACTTCTCAAATCGTAAGAGACCCTTCACTCTCTCCGCAATTAGAGCACGCGCATCAACCGCGAACCTCCTCGACCGTCACATATACCCCCGAAAAAAAAAAAATTCTCTCTCATCGTCACCCGCAAGTTTCGCACGCCTGCGCTTCATAGCCGCGGCAAAAAAACACCACTACCGCAGTCTATAGTATATTATACACACACACGAGAGAGAGAGAGAGAGAAAGGAAAGGAGGGCAACGGGCGGACGAAATAAAAAAAAAACGACGAAGCCATGCGGCAGATGGCGATTCGCGTATATACTACACACTTTGCGCGATGGGAGAGAGAGAGAGAGAGAGCTCTTACAGGGGGGGCATGACGATACGAGCGTTTTGGAGTGGTTATTACGCCGAGGGGTGTGTGCGTGCATTATATGTGCGAGTGGACCACGGATTCCTGGGAGCGAAAACGTATTGAGATGTATTTTGCAAGGGGTGAGAGTATTAGGTGATCGATTTGAATCTAATTGGGAGATTTTTCACTTTTATGAACTGTATACGTGACAAAATTATTCTTACTGCCTATTATACGAATAAATTATACATTTATTATACAGTTGACTGATATACAACCCCGAGAGAATAACCAACACAGCAGCAAAAGCGAAAAATTAAAAGCCGCTATAATTCCACAAAGTAACAGCCTTTTCCCGCGCGCGCGCGCACACTTGACACACATAAAGTTTCCTCGCTTCAAAAACGTATATGTATTTACCTACAACAATATAGCATATTCGACGGCGCGGCTTTAAGAGAGCGAGTCAAGTGGGTTTAAAGTTTTAATTAAAAGTGACGATCGTATAAAGAACGACCGCCGTTTCTCTCGCCATTAATCACAAAAGATTTTAACGCGCGCGCGCGACTTATATTCCTCCCGCACTAATGTAAGCGAGCCGCGTATATAACGCGCGCGCATATAATTCACTCCTGATGATCATTCTCAAGACTGGACTTTTACGCGTCCAGGTTATTGTGCCTGGCGAATAACGCAATCTTGTTTTCAAGCCAATAGTCATCCGCGCACGTTGCATGTCTTATTTGACGGGGAGGAAATAGATGTGATGGGGTATACACAGGTACTTACACCGTACGGTTCGGCTCTGCTCTGTCGGGATGATTGTGTTATACGGTATTGTTATTTATGTTATTGAGATGGAAGACTGACACGTGGATAATTATCCTTTCAAGAAGCAGATTCCAGTGCGATTTGTCTTTTTAATATTTCGGAAAAAAAAAGTATAAGTAGAATTCATTGTTTACCATTAGAAACGGTTTTCAAAACAACGTCAGTACTTCAAAAATTAAAATAGTTAAACGATCCCTGCACCGAAAATCGGCACGTCCCGCATTCAAAGGCATCGCGTAGTACACAAAGTCCAGCTCGACGTGCACACACGAATTACCCCGCATTCCTCGTCGCTCTTTTACTCGCTGTATACAGCGCCTTCTCTCTTGCGCTCGAGTATACGGTCACGATTCTTCCTCTTTCTTTCTTTCCTCGCCTGTACGTATAAGTATACATATAACGTATACATACACACGCCTGTATACAGTCCTGAGGAGAGGAGCAACAGCAGCTGCGCGGACTTGACTTTATTTTTCGCCTTTGTCCTTCCCGTTTTTACTCACTACGATTTCGATCACAAGATCGACTCGCTGTCTATAAATTTTGGCGTCTGGTATAATACATTATGTCTGTACGAACGGGGGTGAGAGAGTGCGATTTATTTTAATGAAAATCAGATGAACGTTACCTCTATATAGATTCATTATAATAGTTATAGATTATAATACACAGTGCACACTGACTGAACTGCCCACAAAGACGAAAAAATTCTTCGAAACATGATTCTGAGTCTTCGTTTGCAATTCACATCGCACATCTGTCTACGAATTAATACATGGAAATTTATAAGTGAACCGCTCGGAGTAATGACTTTTTTCGAGTCGAGGCTCGAGGCCACTGCTGTCTTGTGTGTTTACAGAAGATAAGTGCACGTCGTGCGGTTTCCGAAGAATCGCGGACGAAGCTTCTCTTTTGAACTATACAAATACGCGGGTTGATGGGGGGGGAAACAGCTTGTTTTAATTTTCGCAAAATTCGCCTGTGAGGTTAGAGAACAGTCCATATTTTTTGGATTTTAATAAAGTAGCAATCCACCCGATTGTGTTTATAAACGAAACCGGCTTATACCCGGTTGACACCTCCTGTAAGTAACACAGCGACCGGTAATAACAATAACAATATCGATGCTCCTTTCGTTTTCATCACTCTTTAGATTCGCAAATTTCTACTCTGATATTATGCTCCAAATCGGATCTCATAAACTCGTACCGGCAAAGTCGCAAAAACCAACATCCGCAACGCAAACTCAAGAACTCAACCCACCGCCGAAGCTGCAACTCAAAAGAAGATGAAGAACAGGATCTCGACTCACCAGTGTTGTGCGAATTTTCGCTGGCGCGCGTCCAGTGCAGACTGTAATAATCCTCTCCGATCTCCTTCTCTATTACACGTGACACTCCTCCTCAGATCACTCCTGTGCAGCCCCAGTCGTCTTGCACAAGAACACCTCGAACTACAGTGGAAATAAACAATAATAGATACACAGGTGCACGAGACGCGGCCACGCACGTGGAACTCGTAACTCTGCTGTGCAGCGCTGATGTTTGTAAGTTTAGTGTCCTCTCTCTCGTGCGCGCACCCGACGAGCAGCAGCGAGAAACTGTCGGACCGTCGACCGACGCGCCGAGCAAGAGACGCGCTGCGCTGCTGCATGGAAAGAGAGCGAGCTATAGCTATAGCTGAGATGACTTGGAGTGGGGAGGTGAAGTGCAGGGACGAAAAGCGCCGCTGGCGGCAGCCTGCGCGTTCTTATGGGGTTTTTATGCGGGTGAGATGTGTTGTTGTTGTTGTTGTTGCTGATGCGTTTCGTGCGGGACTGTTTTTACACGGTAATTGGAGTGTAAGTTGCGAATTAAGTCTGTTAATGGGTCTAAGTAGTCTTTGGGACAGCCTGTACTTTTGCGAGCTCTTTTAGAGAACATAGGTATTATTTATTTTAATGCGAACGTTTGAGCAAATGTTTGAGGATTATTCAATGCTATTTTTAATTGTTGTGTACAAAATTATTGGATATAACATTAGAATTTTATTTTTTTTAATTACAACAATTAAAAATGAAAAGCAAGTTTAAAGAAATTAGTGAACAATTATATAATGTTTAATATCTTATTTTTAGCTGTATATTAGTATTAGAAAATTGAAGTTGCTGCAACATAACATGTATGGATGTATGTAAGGACTCAGTAGATTTATAACAGTATTATGGACAAGTAACGCCATCTTTTGAAGTTTGGATGTACCATTTCTTACGTGTATAGAAAAAACCCAATACATAAGCTACAATTTTTTAATATAGTTGTCTTAATTAACACAATTATATTATCCTAGACATCAAATACAATACAAATTTTAAATATTATTAGGTCAAATGAATACATGAATAATTTTGTTTCATTCTTCTATTTTTAGAACCGGCGTGAAAGAAAACGTGCGCCTGAATAATGACACCGGCGAGACAGCAGTGTACTTTGCAACTCTTTGTTGTAGCAACGCAGTCGTGCTATGCAGTGGCTTGTAAAATTTGTTATATCAAAAATATGTTTTCAAGCTAATAATAATAAGAGACGGCAAACCTGTAGAAAGCAATCCATTTTTGTTTCTCATTTTAAATTTAAAAATACCAGCAAACAAGTCAACCAACACTAAGTATACTCTCAGCAACATTGAGCTCGCAATAAGAGGATGAACGTGTAAACTTTGACTCTGTTCTTCCAGCGAGACTCTGCGGCTCTTTTATGCGTTTGTACTTTTTGCGTTTGCTGAAGCTTTGTCACTGTCGTCGGTGCGGCTTTAATCTTTATAGTGATTTGAAACAAACTCCCGTCGGGTAGACATTGCTCATCTTTTAACGCATGCAAACTTTTAGCTTTCATTATAAGACGAAAGTAAAAAATGCGTAAATCACTTACAATTAATTCACAGTAAAAAAATGTATTTATTGAATCAATGAACGGAAACAATAAAATCTCATCGTTTATATACAAGCACTTAAGTTGTGCGTTTTGTTATGGCAAACTTCCCAGTTTACAATCTTAGAGGTTCTTGCTGACTGACTTGCTGTTGATGACACCAGACATTTGTTCAAGCCTCTTCCTCGCGCGCCACCTGCGCATCCTGTTCCTGGTCATGACCCTCTTTCTCTTCATCGTCTCCTCGTCCATCGGTTTTTCCACCTTATTTTTCCGCCGACCTCGAATTTTGTACTCGTAGGCCTCCTGCTTGACTACTTTCAATTTTGGCATCGTTGTCAAACTTATTGCTGATGGTGCCGGTGTCGCGGAGTCGCTCGCACTGTAGTCCCTCGACGATAAAGGGTCGTCTGCGGTGGCGTCGCGTATCACCTCCAAATCGTTTGATTCCCCTGTGAAAATAAGGTATATTTATTTCTAATTTAGGTCACTGATGCTTTTTTAATCGTTGATAAACATCTATGGAAATCAACCACCGAGTACTAGAATTTATAGTGAGAAATTTAAACAGTCGTGTACAATATTCATACATGTACATATTAAAAGTAGTGATTCGAATCTGCATAATTTGTGCTTTAATTGTATCAAAGAACGTCACTTTGATTGTTTTCTGGTGAATTTTCTTACCTATATCTTATCAGCACTTGATTGGTTCGTCATTTAAACGCGAAATTCAAAAGTAAACAAGTGCCTTGATTGTTTAAGATTATATACGCTTTACAATAAGTCTCAGTGTATTCGACTATAATGTATGAAATACGTGTTAGCCTCACACTAACAATATTATACCAACCTTCCAACTCCGACTTGACAATAGACAAATCTACTTCGATCTCAGTCCCATCGCGTTTTACGCTGCAGTTCTCCTCTTCCTGTGTGACGATGTGACCAAGCAGCCCGGTCTTCGTGTCGATTTCCGCGTACGAGTGCTCGTCACCTACGTATCCGTTGATACCGCCGCGCTGCGAAGTAGCAGTTTTTTGCTGCTGCTGCGAGTAATATATTAAGCTCGGGCAGCTCGGGGCAATCGCGTCACTCGCCGCGCGACTGCTGTTATTCTGGGCAGCTGTAGTAGCTTCTACACTCGCTGTCGGCTTTGTTGCGCCTAAATAGAACAGATAAGACAGACTTGATTTTAGTGGTGGTCCGAGCTGGTACATGTTACGCTATTTATTAGCAGGTGCACATATGAGTAAGAAAAATGACGTACAGTGTCTACTCCTTCAACTTCCTACCTTTATTTTTCTTAGCACCCAAGGAGATGACGTAACGCGTGAGTTTCTCGTGGCCGGTCGTCACCAGGACGGTCCGCGGCTTCCTCGACACGCCGTCATTTCCGCGGCTGATCACTATTGATTTGTCGACAGCTGCATTACACGTAACAGCGTTAATGTAATCGTCATTTTGTCTGTTATTATTGGCCTTAGGTCGTGACGCTAAAAGTTCCAGCCTCTCCTGAAAGACGCGCTTTGACTCCGATCTGTTCTCAGATATGGCGGCGTTGATCTGTTTGACGGCATCGTAGGCCGCATCCAACGAACGCACCAAGTTCTCGTACTCGTGTTCTAGATCCTTAGTTCTCGCCAGCAGTAAAATGTCACGATCGTCTACCAAATCGTCCATCGCGTTTGATTCCCGCTACTTCGTTACGTGTTATTTATTAATATTTACACTTATTGCGACGCGACACAACCGCTTGGTCGGGAGCACATTGGCAGACTGAAGGCGTCACTGCTGCCTGTTGGGAATGTTGGGACTCGCTAGTTGTAGTGTAGAGAGAATCTGGAGCGTGACGTCACAAGAGACTGCCAAAGCAGACGAGCGATTGGTGTGCCACTAGTATGCAGCGTCACTCGCGTAGAACTTAAGAAGTGGAGATACCTACATAAATAATCTTGTTCTTTGTTCTGTGTGCAGGGTAATAAACTCACTCGATAGTCGATGTGACGTTTATGTAGTTCAACGAACATCTCTTGTACACCTACATATATGTACATTAGGACTGGTAGTGCCAACCATCACAAAGTGAACTGGAGTAGTTGTGAACTTGAAAAAAAATTTGTATTATGCCTGTTTCAATTATCTAACGGATGTAATGTAAATACTTTACTCTTTCTAAATTGTATATGTGAAATACTTACTTATAATGTTTTATTGACGTGGACAAGCACTTTAGAAAATACTTTTTGTAATTTTATTTTCACCATTAGTTCTGTGGCCAAAATTCCCTCTACTCCTCATTTCTGCGAAATATCAATATCTTTCTCCGCAACATACATATATAAAGCTCCCCCCAGCCCTTTTGCGAGCGGCTGGCGCTTTGCCCAAAGGAAATGCTCTCTCCTCTATAACGTGACTTCCTTTTGTCGCAGCTGCGACTGCAGTGCGCCTTTCCTTTCGCGGACTCTCTCTCTCTCTCTCTCTCTCTCTCTCCGTCGTTATTATTCCCTAAGTGGAGTAAGGTTTTCGAGATTGAAAAAGTAGCTTCCAAACTTTGGAAGCCAACCCGAGCGTAGTATTGAAAAATTGTTCAAACTCTCGCTGTTTGTCACTTCTTAACTGGAAACTGAATATTTTGTGAGCTGGTAGTTTTAATTCGAAATGATTCATTTGTTTTAGTTAAACGTAATCGATAATGAGAATTCTGTGGGAATCGAATTTGTCAATGACGAAGCAGATGACAATAAACTATTGGTGCTCTGAGTTTGATTCAACTTTTTATTAAAATCCGTGTTCACATAGAGTACTTTAACAGCCATACCAAATATACAATAAACACAACAATGCGCATTGTTTCACAATACGTCTATAGTATGAAAAAAGTGTACAAAATAGATTTTCGTATGTGTAAATATACGAGATACCCAGTACGCTCGCTATATTCTATAGGTATACATATACAACTCTTTCTATAATTTGTTCCCTCCCAAGAAACCTTACTGACACCGAAGTATAAAGTATAATAATTCTAAATTGCAATTGTCCTTTTGCAATAACAGCATGATTATCAGTCATTCTCTACTTTCTTATCTCTGTAGACTGTTGTACCGAAATCTTCGACGCGTATGAATAATATAAAGATTTATCGCTTCACAATGAATTTCAATCGAAGAAAAACACTTGATAATGACAGATAATAGTAGAGCTCCAGAAAAATTCGACGTTTGATTTATCATTTATCCACACCCCTGCATCTAGAGACGTCTCATCCACAAACTATATTATAACTTTATTAGACAAAGTAATGCAGTAAAAAAGTGCAAAGGCAGAAAAGAAGAAAGGAATTTGTTTATCGCGCCCTTGACGTAACGACCTAAGTTTACAACTTTGCGCGAATGAGTTCAATCTTTTTCGCAGCTCGTCTCTGAAGGTCGGGAAGCTTCATGGCGAGACCCATGTTGCCCTGGATCTTGACCTTACCCTGGAAGAAGGCCTTCTGGGGCTGTAGCTTGCCGGAAATGAAGTCGACAACATCGGTATCACTGATGGTGAAAATGACGTCAGGCTTGACCTTGCTGTTGTACTCAACGCTGCCCTTGCCGGTCTTGGCGTTGACAACCCAGTAACCGACAGCACCATTCGGTCCGTTCACTACTCTAAATCCATAGATACCGCGCACCCGGTCGATCAGGCCATCCTCGTCTTCCTCCATCGCTATCGCTAGAGCTTTGAATAGAACATTGGCCTTGAAGCCCTCGGGGTTCGCAGCGTACTCTTTCTGCGGCTTCTTTGCAGCTACGTTGTTGAGGCGCAATGCACCGGTCTTCGAGAAGCCTAGACGGTAGAGAGCTACTACTACCGCTCCACCCAGACCAATGTTGTGCTGAAGAGCTATAAACAATTATATATTGTTAAATTTTTCTTATTATTGATTTGAATTTTTAATAAAAATCAAGGCTCTAAAGGAAAATTTAACCAAAAAACTCGGTTACCTAATTTAGCGCCTGGCACTTGACGCTTGCCAGCCTCTCCTCTGAGCTGCCAGCACAATTCGGAGCACTGAGCCAGACCAGTGGCTCCAAGAGGATGACCTTTGGAAATGAGTCCTCCGCTTGGGTTGATAACATATTTTCCACCATAGGTATTGTTACCCGAGTCGATCAGCTGGCCGGCCTTACCCGGTGGGCAAAGTCCCAAAGCCTCGTAAGTGACAAGCTCATTGGCAGAAAAGCAGTCGTGCAGTTCGACAACATCGACATCGGTTGGCTTATAAGCCGTATTCGTGAACAGCTTCTCGGTAGCGTCCTTCGTCATGTCATAGCTGGAAAATATAAAGTATTTCGTAAGAGCATTGGCAAGTTTTCAAGACGTTCAATGTAGGCTGAATGTCTTATCGCGGCTGCAGTTTGATGCTATTCTCCCGATTCAATAATAAATTGATAACAGCGATATTGGAATTTGTATGTACATCAGAGAAGAGAACAGAAGATAATTATTTATAGATTATCTTACGATACAAATACTTTTATCAGTACTTTGTGAAAAACATGTCATCTCATAATTAGAATTGATATTTATAAGAAAATGCAAGAAATATTGCGGATAAGAGCAGCAAACCTTCAATACATTTGATTAAGTATGGAAATATGTAAGAGGCGATGATTAAGCATAAACTGTTTTTTTGCATCAAACTGTAGTCTAACCATAAAAACTACTTATATTTAGACAAGCATTTGTACAAATAAACATATATAGATATCTTCATTAATAAATTTTTTCTAGTATAAGGCCTATTCTTTAAGTTTAGGCATCAATGATGAATGGATGTAGTAAACATGCAATTGACATACCCAATGAGCTTGATGCAACTCCTCTCAGAGAAAGTGGATGGCAAGTCTGTGGACATTTCCATTCCTACAATTTCCACAGCCTGGTTTTCTAGCCTGTGTCTCCTCACAAAGTCTTCATTAGCCAGAATAACAGCTGCTGATCCGTCGGACGTAGGGCAGCACTGCAATTTTGTCAGTGGTCCAAAGACCTTTGGCGAATTCATAATTTGCTCCAGAGTGTATTTGTCTTGGAATTGTGAGTAGGGATTGTTCACAGAGTGCAGGTGATTTTTGTACGCAATTTTGGCAAAGTGCTCTGGTTTTGTACCATACTTCTTCATGTGTTCGATTCCAGCGTTACCAAATAACTGAGCTGTTATTGGACTTTCATTCATTCCTGCAAAAACAGCATGCATGTTGTAAAACTTGTGCAACTGTCATAATTTTACACAAAGTTAGCAAACTCACCAGCAATATCAGCCATCAGTTCAACGTGTTTGTCCATGGGATTTGTTCTGTCCATAAATTTGCTTGTCAGAGATCCTCTTTCCATCTTCTCGAACCCAAGAGCCAAAACACAGTCACCGTTACCTGATTCAATGATCTGCTTAGCCACCATCAGTGCAGTGGAGCCAGTGGAGCAGTTGTTGTTTACATTGAAGATGGGACATCCGCTCAGTCCAACCTCGTACAGTGCTCTCTGTCCAGAAGTGGAGTCTCCATAAACCCATCCAACTGCGGCAGCTTTGACATCAGCGTACGATATTCTGGCATCAGCTAAAGCCTTAGTAACAGCTTCTTTGGCCATCTGCGGGTAATCAAAGTCCTCTCGCCTGCCAGGCTTTTCGAACTTGGTCATGCCCACTCCCACAACGTAAACCTTTGGCTTTTGCACCATTTTGAATATCTGCTAAAAAAAAGTGTTTCTAGTCAGTTTATTTTCCGTAAATCTTCTGAAACTACTTATCGCATAGAAAAATAATTGTTGATTAGTATAAAAAGAGGATCAACAGCTAATCTTAATATAATGTTTTCAGTAAACGCTGCATATGCAGAGCCGTCAGTCCGTATAGCTCATCGCGACATCGATCGCACATATTTTATTATTCAAGGACGACGCTTTTTTACGGCCTTTATCAAACACCAGCCGTAAAAACGCACGACCTCCGACACAGAACTCCGTCGATTCCTCTCGACAAATCAACTTTCAAAATCCGAGGTGACCGTCCGTCTACTATGCAATTCGTGCAAGTAAGTATATAAGTATACTTATGAGTTATAGACCCGGTGAAAGTAGTGAAAGTCGCATCGCGTGCAGCGAAGAAAAACAAAAAAAGAAACAATACTAGACAGGCACGAAGGTTCACCCTATTGTTGGAAAAAAGTTACGGAGCGACATATGTACGAAAAGTCTTGTAAGAGATCGGACTTTGCCCCCCATGCATCATCAAGAGGCGCCGCCCGATTCGATAAAAAAAAGTATCTCTCTTTGCAATCGCCGTGACAAGGCTGAAATCGCGAACCGGTTTCCGCCAAGCGATGGATGCGTTTTCGAGGATTTCGTTTTATATGTAGATTGACTCGAGTACTGGAGAAAGAGGCTGTTTATTTACCTGATAAAGTGCGGAAACGGTACTGCGGTATACTGCAGAGAAGATTTGATATGTATGGTATACTTAATTACTTTGCGGACGATGACAGATTAGTGATATAGGAGACCAATGCAGCGATGTTGTGTGACCTGCCTCGGCTATCGCGCAGCGCACTAATGAGCCAGTAATCGCTTTCGAATGGGTGTTTTCTTTCTTGCGCGACAACATGGGTGTGTTCGCATAGCTCGACAATGCGAGTCTGTTCGAATAATCTTGGATCGAGTGTTGGTAGGATAGTGCGAGAAATACACGTTTACGTATAAGAATAGTTTTAGATCGATGCATAATACGTTAGCACTGAATCATTTTTTTTTTACCTTTCTTTTACATTTCACTGAATGTGTTTAGCAATATCGCAGAAAAATCAAACTCGTCAATTTTCCGATTCATGTAAAAGCTTTGAAATATCCGTAAGAAGGTAAAAGTACGTAAATAAACATAATAATGAGAAAATATAAATTTTCCATCAAAGCTTCGATCCCAAGTAAAAACGAAATTTCAAGTAATAATTCTACAAAATTAACAGATAGTCATATTTTTACTGTGTCGGGGACATCATAGTTGACGATC
>UCQR01013640.1:0-11253 GCA_900474235.1 Cecidostiba semifascia | reverse complement strand
CTGCTAGACAGGTAAAAATTAATTCTAAAAATATTGCTTGCTCTTGATAAAAAATTGACGGGAAGAAATGGTTGTACTTCTGATAAGTGAAGTGAATTCAAAAGAATTCATTTTTTGTGAATTAATCCTTAAAGTGGAAATACTAATACCAATAACAGTACTTTTGCAACAATAAAGAGCGAAAAATTAGATATCTGTTACACACTTATAGCTGATAGATACGATTTGCATTAATAGCGTATGATTGCAAGTGCCCTCAAAATGCAATAGCAATGATTATTCAATTTCCTATCGCTGTATCAAATCTACACAATCACTAAACAGTTCATAAATCGCTATTAATCATTCAGTTATAAACTCTGCGAGTACAATTGATTCTCAACACATCAATATACAATCTGATATGAAAATGTGCATTATGAAATGTAATGACGTAATCTGACCCGTGATGAAATGTATAATACCGTAATCCAATGTGTGCTATTAACCAAACTATGATATTGACAATAAGTATATATTTTGGCTTCTATAGCTCAAACTATATAAACTATAACTATAATTTTTAGCGTAATAATTGAAGCTAATGATCGGATCCGGCTTCGCAAGATAGACATAAGACCACACGGTACGAAAAGTTTTAAAGGTCCATGATTGATGCTCTCAGACGAGTTGGCCAATGCACGCACACAACGAAAGTTGCACCGAAGAGCCCTAGAAACTCAGCGGGTAGAGGCCAAGTAGGCTCCGTTGCAAAGAACAGTCGAGGGGTTGCGACTTTTCCGTCCTACCCCGCGCATAAAACGCGCGTATCTCTCTGCTACTTTCCATAATCGGATTACACGAGGCATCCTCTTCCAGCGGACGAATATAATGCCGCCAGTTTTTCGAGTCCAAGATGCGAATAATGTTCCGCCCTTTGCTGTCAGTGGACTATCGATGACGCGACGCTTATACACTGTGGAGAGCAGTTTGAAGCGGGTTCCGAGAGAAAATTATCGAACTTTAAGCGGCAACGTGCTGTGCGCGCAAGCTCTATCTCCCGGCATGGCTAATGGATAGTTCACCGCCGCTGGATTATGATAAGTTTGCTTCCGGGGATTACGGGCTTGGTTGAGTAAAAGCGTTTTATGCGTTTCAGAAATCAATCGGGTGCACGATTGTGGGTGAGTTGCGTACGGTTTTGGGATATTATGATGAAGAACAAAATACTAGCGTCTAAAACATTGATGAATATGTATACTATGAAGCGCTAAAGCAGATTTGCAAATATGTTTTAAAAAATAGAAGAGAAATTTAATTATATGAGTTAAGTAGAATTGAGGACAACTTATTTAACTTTTGGGTATACTTATGATGAATTTTTTGTATACGCCAGTTTGAGAGGGTAATCAGAGGCAATTTTACTGAAAATACTTTTTCAGTTCAAAATTATCATTTAATGTCTTTTAAACTTACGAGACGATATATCGCAATCTGGGTCACAGATTATCTGAAACTTGATATCGGTAGCTTAATAAATAATTATACCAGTGTTACATATTCGACTCTAAAAAAAGCACGGAATAATTGAAAGAAAAGAAAACTCGAGCTCTATACCGATTGCAGAACCGAGATTTTCGATTCTTGAAAACCCCTTCCGTGACTCTATTTCCAGCTTGCGCAGACATCAAATACAATTTTCTGTTTCCTCCGACTCTTCTATTCTGCGCAATTATATCAATTACAAAACCTTCCTGCACAGCTCATTCGGCAGGCTTCAGAAGCACTATTCTTGCCAGCTCATGAATAATGCACGACAGTAGCCGTTTGTAAATAGCCGGCTCATTCTTTTCCACCGCGCGCTATACCGCGTCTTCTTCTTCTACTTCTTTTCTGCAGCAGTGGCAGAGCAAGCCGTTGGCGGTTGTGCTGAGTGCAACTAAGTCACTTTCCGGCAGCGGTAACCTCGTATCTGCGCAAAGAAAGTACACCCTTAAACGAGGTATAATGCACAATAAGGTTTTCCATGCATAATTTATGAGCTTCGCTCCCTTCTCCTGCTCCTTTACCTCTCTCTCTTTCTCCTGCACAAAGGGAAGGGGGTGACTCTGCCTTGGCGCTTTTGCTTCGCGGCTGCCGAGCTCTATATTGTAAGCCACTAAATGCCCGCGCATGAATTTACCATCTCATTGACTTATTGCTACTCCAGGCGATGCATAATTGAGACTTAGAAGTAAATCACTTTTGTGACCCGATGCCGCTGCGATCGGCGTACATATATATCCGCTGCTATAGCCTGGTTTAAAGCTATTCGTTTTTGAAGGAGAAACAGAAGCGGAAATAATGCGAGGAAGCGAATGGAGCATGGATATTGATAATGTATACTTCAAGTATTGCGAGTATTAGAAGTTAAATTTCGTGTGTATTACATGGAAATGAATGTATGATTAAAGGCACGAATTTCATGGACTTGATGTTGTAGTATTTTATTTAGATATGTGCATATTATATAGGTCAGTAAAATGAGCTGAAACTTTAGTCAATTTATTGCTCCATCAACGAAATCGCCTTATATAATATACATAGGTATGGCTACTATGTAACTTTCAGTGAAGACTGAATTTTGAATAACTCTGTAAACTTCACATTAGGTCCAAACATTCGCTTTAATTTAGTTTTCGCTACGACGATCGTATAGTATACTATAGCACTACATGGACACAGCGTTATAGTAAAACCAGAAGACACACCGCGCAAACTTATATAGAAGAAACTTTCTTAAACAAGTTACATTTTTATATTTTGCAATTCCCGTTCCAAATACGACGACCCCAATACCGTTACATTATATTGACTACCGCGTCGGTGCATTTGTTTCCGAGAACTTGCGCTTCTTGCAAAAGAAGCGAAAATTTTTCGAAAATCCTCCGAGACGAAAAAGACATCAGAGAAGGAGTAGAGCAAAGCAGCTGGCAGTCGATCTCTCTCATACATTATCAAAGTGAAAATATATAGCCTCTGGATTTGTCGCGCGCGCATGTGTGTGTGTGTTTGTGTGTCTGCACTCGGGAAAATCTCGAGTTTGTCTCCTGGGAAAAGGCGACTGCAGCTACTGCCGGAATCGCCGCGGACACGTTCCCTAGAGCGGCCCTAAAACAGATCCGAATTGGAAGCGTGACCGAAGTTTATTGCAAATAGCTGCGATATAGCGTCGCGGAAATTGAACGCGCGGCTACACCGTAGCAGCCTTCCTTCCTTTGGTCTATACATTTACGTACGTGTGTGTATCTATCTCTCTGTGCGTGTGTAAGTTTTGGCCTCTCGACAATAGCGTCGACGACGACATACGCGGAAAAGTCGATTAACGAAGGCTCAAAGGGTCAGTTTGCCACAGCGCGTTGTTACTGACCCTGTCCCCTTTCATTTTGGCTGCTTTCTCGCGCGCGACGCGATGTTATTCGATAAAAGTCCAGCTCGAACGTGTGTGGATTGAGACGTGACGAACGCGACAGAGAAAGACAGAGAAAGAGGATGGTGGAAGAGCGAAGGTCGAGAGCTGCTGAAACAACAATCCGTACCCTTTAATTTAACCTTACCGATTCCCCGAGTGGCTTTAGTTTGGTTATATTTACGTAACAAATGATTTCTATGTACAAAATATGTGATGCGAGCTATTCTAATTCGTATGACAATGTGAATTGGATATTGCCGTTGGATGCTTTTGCTGAATTGTTGGATGATTGTATAAGGCAAAAGTATCGATTACATAGTTAGAATAGTCCAGAATTAGGAAGAACTTTTTATATCTTTTTTATCATTAGCTAGTTTTCTCGAGAGAGTCATGAAAATGTAGGGCTTGAATGTGGACCATCGTTGGGACTGTGTGTCAGCCCTCAGGCTAATAAGTAGTTCAGCACTAGCGGACCAAGGGAATAGTTCTCGAATACCTTCAATTTTCCGGGTATATATTTTCAGTGCTAGTCAGTTTTTTACGTAGAGACATCACAGGAACAAGTGTTGATTTTTAATAAATGAAGTCTATTCGAGAGATTCTTTAGTAGATTCAATAAATTTGTGAGTTTTTTTGAAATTATTTACTAATTTACCTCTCCCCGTAAAAGTAGTTTTCCCGTGAAAAAAAATTAGAAGATAGCTTTTACTTTGATTTTTCTTATACATTCAGGTGTGAGAACAAAATTGTACATTCTTAAAAACAATAGAGCTCATTTTAATTAAAAGAAAATATAGGTCTTGTATCTACTCAAAGAGTATCTCTGTCGTCATATTACAAGCAAACACAAAAATATTTTGCAAACGAAAAAACTTAATTGCAACTTGCGGTCCTATTATGTAAAAGACAATGAGCTAATTTTTTGCTCGCTTCTTAAATTTATCTTAATAATTAATTACATAACCAAAAGATTGTAATAATGAGTTGGAAATACAAACTTGATGATACTTTTCCCTCAGTTCATTTCACCCAGAGAAATTTTAATTCGAATTGAAATGTAGGTCAACTGTGTCTTTTACAATGGATAATAATCATTTCTATAGTTATACATATCAACAAAGTCAATTCTACAATTTCTACGAATATATACCCAAATAATTCAAATCAGGTGAAAAGTTATACTGACTTCTACACCAGATCGAGTTAGAAACAATCCAGCTCATTCTCGGCTTCATTTCCGTATACATCAATCACTGATGCTCGTCCTCAAAGAGCATCTACTACTTTTCCTCCTTTCCTCTTTTGCTTTTCTTTTCTTCTGCTTATACGCTGAGGTCATCCTTATCCGGTGAATTTCTACGCGCGGTCGCGGAATAGCAGCCTCGCGAGTCCTTGAAGCCAGGGAGAATCTCGACTTTTCCAGCAGCTGCACCACTTTTACCGGATATTGCACCATTGACTTGAAAGGAAAGGTCCAATCTCAAGGTGGTGTGTGCGCATTTAAAGAAGTCACTGCTGGCTGGTGAGCGAGTCAAGAGTGTTCGTTGATCATTTCTAACAACTCGCACACTAAGACGCGACTGATGACGGCTTCTGCGGACGATAAGGAGTGACTGCGAGTGCTTGAGTCTCAATGGCATTTCTGATTATATTTTTCGTATCTATTTTACGCTTTCAGCGATTTTTCATCGTTATGCGCAATTTGGAAAATTTTTATGACATTGCGAAAACTGAAAAGTCTTCCGGAACTTAATGATTCCTCGAAATATATTTGAATTTTTTATGCCATCATTACAAAACTGACAATGAGATGTCTGAAAAAAGTCACGTAAAAATATGGGGAATGAAAAAATAAGAATAAATCAGCTTACTTTTTATTTTAAGCAGATCGAATTTTCATTGCTCTTCGACTTTCATCGCCGAACGAAGCTCGAATTTTCATGACTTACCGCGCGCGAAAATCAGTATTCCGGGAGTTAGCGAGCGTCTGTGTGATGTACGAGGTAACGCCGTTGCGCTCGTTAAACCGAATGGCAGTCTCAGGCTTTTATACAGGGCGCCTTTCTTTTTCCCCATGCAGTGCAGCGGATAGTGTTTATCGCAGTATTACCTGAGGCCGCTCGTGACTCTTTTTAACGAGCAATACGCGATCATAATTAAGGGGACGTAAACTCGGTCCGTTTTTTTTCTTCTCACGATGCTCAGGATATTTCCTATTTTTATGGTGGCTGCGAGCTAACTTTGCCAACGCTGTATTTTTATTTATACTTTACCATAAAACTTTCGCATATTTTTAATTGATTTTGCTTCGATTGGAATAATATAGATACTGGTGAATTGAAAATATAATAATAGCACAAAGTATTGGATCTCGATATTCTCGTGTAATCTAATTTGAAAAAGCACCAAGAAGAAATGAATATTTTTTTTGCGTTATTTAATGAATTCCATCTCGATTCTTGTGGCAAAAAATAAACTTAATGCCGATAATTTTCTTGAATATATTCGAATTTTTAGATGTCATAAAACAGCCACAGATTGCGAAGAAGCTTGCGAGCGTTTTTCTTTTTATGGGCTGTGAAAGATGGTTAAGAGTTCCCAAAGAGCAATCCAAGGAATAAAATGAAATTGTAAGCGAAAAAGCGACGATTACTATGAAAAATGGAATTTCAATTGTAAAATTTCGATGCATCAATAAAATAATATAATACCCCAAATACAATATATATATATAACAAATAAAGAGATCAAAAACTCTATCATCCGTTCATTAACGCATTAATTTTTTCTCTCGATATTCGAACCATCAGTCCACTCGACTAGCGAATCCTTCAAAATTCCGAGTACCACTGTACTTCTTTCATTATGTAACAAAGAAGTATCTCCGGAACTAATTTGCATCGTACATGACTCATTTGCGGTTACTTCTCACTCCCTTCGAGTACTGTACTTACGATATTTTCCAAAGCTCTAGTAATACCCTGCTAGAGTCCGGTGTATCTTACTCGGCGCTAATAGAAAACGTCTTTGCTCTTTTGTTGCAGAGGACTTCAAATCCAGCAACTACCATCATCAGCAGCATCAGCAGATCGGCGGTGTCGGTCCTTTGAGAGTTCCGCACCTAAGGCACCATCACACCGTACACAGGGGCCCTTACTTTGAGAATGCCGAAGGCCAAGAGATCAATGGCTCTCAGAACGTCGCGCATCTTGGTGACACCGCCCTTCTCGATTGTCGGGTCGTGATGCTCGCTGGTAAAATGGTAATACTTTATTCTCTACTTACCGTGAAATTATTGTTAATAATTATGGAGGCTATTGATGTAATGGATGAAATTGTTAATCTGAATTAATTAACAAATGTATTAAAAATGCAGGGTATATTTATAACTAAATTATGAATAGCATATTTTGATGACTATAACTAAATATTATCATTACTGAATTCTAGCTTTTCGCAGAAGAGATTGTTAACATTTTTCAATTTCGCTAGTTAATAAAGCGTTTTTAATTTTTTCTGAAAAACAAATTAATCAAGACGATTGTTTGCATTTCATTTTCCATTGTTAACTGACCCCCTGTCGCTCAGTTACAGCTTTATTAAAACCCTGTTTACAGTGTACATATGCTCGAGCATAGCATAATATTGGTTACTTTCATTATTTCAGTAACATCATCACTTCCTTTGAAATAGATATAAATTCAAATGTATGCAATAATGTCATTACAGTAATAATAAATAAGATTATATTGAAATCGTCATCAAAAGTCAATGAATTATAGCCGAAAATTCTCGCCTGCTAAATAACTTTACGCATATATAATAATAAATCTTTCATTCACTCACAGGTAATGTGGATACGACAGAGTCCGGACCAGGCCCTCCTCACTGTCGGCGAGCACACGCACATTGCGGATCCACGCTACGCGGTGAGCTTCAAGTACCCAAACAACTGGCGACTAGCGATCTCGGCAATTCAGAAGGAGGACCGTGGCTTGTACGTCTGCCAAGTGAACACGCACCCACCGAAGATGCTCGTGACTAACGTCACCATTCTAGGTAAATCGAGCGTGCCGCTCTTATTGACGACCCTACAAGGAGAGAATGGGCTGGAGAATTAAGGCTGATGGGAGCTTGCGAGTAATGAAGGGCCTCGATGTTCAAGCTTCATTGAAAGAGAATAAGGAAAAGGATTTATAGGAAAATTTTGGGCTAGGTTGATTTTCAATGAATTCGAGAAAGCTCTACGCGTGTAATTAAAGTTTGCGGAACTCGGTGGTTTATTTGATTATCGAATAACAATCGAGCCGGAAAGCTTGAACGGAATATACGATTCTTTCTTCAGTCGTTTCTACTTCTTGATCAAACATTGTTTGTTATTATAATCTTTATAAGAGATACAATCAGCTTTATTTAAAAATTATAGCTGGACACTCCAAGAATGATAACAACATTAATTAACGTGAAAGTGGCATTCATTAATGAGCGCTAAAACTCGCTGATGAGCTTACGACTCGAAGGGGAAAAAAATTCGTTTAATAAAGTCTCTCGTGTCCGACTTTACGAAAGATAAAGAAGAGAAAAGTAGTTAAATGCGCCGTCCAGCAATCGTGTCAATAAGGAAAAACAACGTTTACCGAAAGAGTCGTTAGAACTCTCGCGAAAAGGAGAAAAGCTTTGAGCCCGTCCACATCACTCCGACGCGTAACTTTCTCTCGTCATTTATTCGTCAGGACTTCGCCTGCAGCGACGCGACGGCAGCAGTGGCAGTGGTGTAACTGAAGCCAGGTTAAAGTTACGACGGAAAAAGAAAAAAAAAGTTTCCCGCTAATCCGTTTAAGTAACAGAAACTTTTACGCCACCGCTCAAAGACCAAAATTCTACTTCTGTGTCTAGTTGTGTGGGACGTTGCTATTTTCAGTTTCACGAAAATAATAGTTGATAAACAAGTAATGCACATTCATCTTTGTCCGATTGATCATTAATACAGTACACTTTCTAATATAATTCTTCATAAGTTAGTTAATATAAATACGTTGTAGTATATGAAACACTAAATCCATGCTTGAATAATATGTTAAGAGTGAAGTATTTGTTGTTTCGATAAGATTTTATTGACTTTTTAAAATACGCCCATTACAATAGGTTTTCTTCAGAAAGCTTTTATTGGGAATGAGACTTTAATTCAGGTCATGTAGTTTTAATAAAAAATCCTTTAATCAAAGTAATTAAAGTAATTAAAGTAATAAATTGTTACGAAAAGACTAATTTCATTCGAAAAAGGTTTATTCCTTTAGTGTGAAATCCATAACCATAATTAAGTAAAATTTTAATTGGGGATTAAATTTAATTAAAACTATATTTTCAAAGATTTGTAGTAGAATATATTCGAAAACAAGTTGAGAATAAACATGTCATTATATTTTTATACTGTTGTATTTCTATGCTACAGACTAATCTTCTATTTCCGAGAATACAAAATGTCATTCTTATATAGCTTATAATAGTATAGCAATCATATATTCATCAAGCTTCAGCAGTCTTTTTTTCCATTTTATTAGTTAAACCTTTATCGATTATAATTTCTCCATTAACTTCTATAGAATTTTCCTCATAGTCGATAAAAGCCTTCTTATGTTGCAATCCGCTTTTTAGCAAGTCCACGACGAACGCTTGAAACCAAAAAGAACAGAATGAGATTACCATGATTGAGCGATCAAACGTTTATTCGTAATACCTATATATCAAACGACCTACTTTGTATGGGGGAACAAACGGAAGTGTACGCAAGCCTGTTTGCCGTTAAAGGCTCGGCCATGCACTCACAGCATCACCACCGGCTTATATATCAGCTTTCCTCTTCACACTTTCAGAGTGACAATATTAATTGTTCCCAAGTGCCTGGCCACGCCGCGACATACATACGTCGATGTAGCCTCATTCAATTAGGCCTGAATGCATGTGCTTTTCTCTTGGTGGCACTCCACGCAATCCATCATTTTTGAACGGCTTCGCTCTCTGGCGAAGAGCCCATTGTTACTTATGATCGTGTTGAGGATATACACAGGGGAACGAGATGCGCGAGTCATCGTTTGTTGAATTCTCTGTGAAAGAGCTGCATGCACACAAGGGCTAATATTCTTTTCACATTTTTTTTTATAGTCGAAGCTTTAGGAGTTGGACAGTGAGCTTTGAAGTTTGTGGGTCAATGAATATTGATAGTCATGATACGAAATAATTGAGTTAATCCCTATAATGAATTGATTTTTGTAGAAATTATAAATTTAATTAAACTTTCGCATAACTCTCTTTTTATGATTAAACAAGATAACATAAATTATTTGCACTTTATCTGTAAAGTTTTTATTGGTTCTCGTACAATAAACTATAAGTGACTTTGTATTGATTAACCTGGTAGATTATATATCATTATAATTGTTACTATTATTACTCCATAACTTACGTATACGAGAAAAATATTTCTACATCATAAAGAGGAATGAATTTTGTTTTGCATGGTAATTAGAAATATCCGCGTATATATCCACTTGTATTTTTATAATTTAATGCGAAATAAAAAAGGCTTCTTAGCTTTGCAACGTGCAAAAGCAAGCGTCAACTTTTCGTGAGTTAACCTGCTCGTTAGAACGGAAAAAAGTGTGAGTGTCTGGCTATACAGCCGCGCTCGACGTTGTTGACCGACGTAATGGAAAGCACCTCGCTCCCCCCCCCCCTCCTCTCCCTTCGCAGAAAATTTTCTCCCTCGAAAACACCGACGCGCGGCCGGGCTCATCTCCGACTCGTTTGCTGCACAAGGAGGCCCTTGATTAAAATTCTGCGGGAGTAAGGATTCAATTACAATGAGGAGCTTTCACGCTGCTTTTTTTTCCTAGTATCACGACTCCACAGCGCTACTGTGTCATGCATCCGGTCGCGCGTGAGCTTGCAGAGCTTCGAATGCTTGAAATGCCTCCAGCTATACGCGAAAACTGTTTGTTTCGCTTCAGATGTAGATGCAACGCGTGGTATAATAGTGTGACCTTTTTTGGAGCTTTGATGCGTAAAAGCGAGCGGGTTTTGAGTAGGAAATATTTTTTTATTTCATTGTTTCTTTAGCTTGACGTTACGTTTCATGGTGGACGTGAAAACATTAATCTCTTCTACATTTAATTAAAACGTTTTTTAAATGAAGCATGTGATATTGAAACGAGATTTCATAAAATTAAAACTTTTTCGATTCATTATGATTCATTTCATTTCAATCATAACAATCTGTTTAAGCTATTATATACATATATATATCCTATCAAAATATAATTCGAACAGCCTTAATATCAATTCATCTCACAAGAAGAGCATACACGTATGCACCCGCGGGCAAATTTACGCAGACGACATACACACATATTTACCCGTCCAAATGCATGTGCGACCGGAGATCTGTGTACACACATCTGCATTTCCAAGCACACATGTTCCCTCCCTCCCTCTCTCTCTCTCTCTCTTTCCTGAACAAGTTGCTTGCAATATATACGTATTCAGTCACACGTACACGCGTGATGATCGTTCATCAAAACGGAGCCGAAAACCACTCCGAATAAAGCATATTATATTCGAATCGATAGCTTTCCCCGCAAAAACGTCACGTGAAAAACAACATCGAGGAGACGACACGTGCGGAAATTACCTATTTCTACTCTACATCCGAAGCGGCTGAAAGCAAAAAAAATAAAAGAGGAACACGATGAAAGTGTACGACGAGGTTTATATGACTACGTGATGTACATACATATTATATATATATATGCATGTATATGTATAAC
>UCQR01013639.1:20352-51485 GCA_900474235.1 Cecidostiba semifascia | reverse complement strand
TGTGGGATTGTGAGTGTGTGTGTATGAGTAAGGTATACGTGTGCGTGTATCTGTGTGTATATGCGAATGCGTGAGCCTGTGAGTATCTGTGTATGCGTGTGTACGAAAGGGATGCTACGCGTAAGGGAAAGGTAGCGTGGCGTCGGGACGCCAGCATGAGGGAAAGGTATACGTGGCGTGGAGGCGCTGCAGTCGGAGAGAGTGCTTGAGGAGGGTGAGTGGGGATGAGAGAGGCCCAGCGCTTAAAAGCGCTGGTACCCTCCGCATTGGGGGAGTCTTAAGGGAGGCCTGGCAGCGTGACGACGCAGCCATTCCCAGAGCGTTCAGAGTGTTTGAGTGTGCGAGAGCAATAGTCCTAATCCAACGTTTTTAAACTTTGTACTACATCAATATAATTCAAGTTCTTAAATATATATACAATTCAGTTATACATCGGAGTTCAGCAGTGATTTTTACCTATCCTTGCCTGGAATCCCACATATATATATATATATATAGACGGACGGACACATATACACACACACACAGCTAGACTCTTTATACACATCTCTTACTCGCCAAGAGAGCGAGCACTTTCATCCTCGTGTCTATCTACTACGCGCGAGAGTCTATATAATAGTGTGCGCTACGCGCTTCGTCTTCCTATTTCATTCTCCTTTATATACTATATATATATATACTTATATATATGCCTATATAGGTGGCCGCGTATACGCGAGCTGAGCGTGAGGAGGTCTATCTGCTTATATATGCTACGAGAGTTGGCTTTCTCTTTTATATGGCTTTTTATGGAGCTATACTATATACAGTCCGGCTCTTGTTGTTTCTTTTTTATAATCTTCACGCTTTAATTTTCGCTGATATCGATGTTGGCGTATATCGACATAACCCAGTTTTTCACGAATTTCATATACATACGCGACATTCGCAGTGAAAATATTCAAGCCCATCACAGAAGCAGCTATATAGCTCTAGATGTAAAATAAAAAAAAAAGAAAATCTCTCATAATCAGTACAGCGCCTCATCCCTCTTTAATCTCCCTCCTCTGGCGCTGCTGTTCTGCTATACAGCGCGCAGCAGTGGTGTGCCATTGAAGCCTCCTCTCTCTCGACTCTACACATACTGTACACACACACACACATGGTCGACGCGAGAGAGAGAGAGGAGGGGAAATCTGGAGAAACGGGAGATATGGCCGTGACCGTGCGGAATGCAAGGAATGTGGCCCGTCACGGCGCGCCGGCGCGCAGCCTCTCCTCTCTCGTATCTTCCTCTTTTTCATCTGCTGCTTCTGCCGCCGCCGCTGCTGCTGCTGCTGCACATCCCCGCCGTATGTGTATATAAGTACATACACACGTCGTCTTTTCTATCGCGCTCGCATTTTTTAGCGAAAAAGAGAGAGAGAGAGATAGCCGTTTTCACGTGCTTCTCTTTTGCAGCCTTTTTCGACTCTGAAATTTCAAAAGCCAGTGCGTATGATCGAGTTGCCAGAAACAGCCCCCTCAGTACTGTGGTGGAACTTTAGACAGAAAAGTATAAAATAATGCTTTCCTCCGCGTATAACATCCCGCCGACGTAAAATAATCAAGCGCCCATCGCGGAAAACAAGAAGCGCATCACACGTCGGGAATATATAATTCATCCCGATGTTCATCGTGTGGCGAGAGATGAAATGAAATTCTTCGCGTCTAGTCCAATGCTGGAATGAAAAATCTCTTCGGACGATGAAGAAAAAAAAAAGAGAAGGGTAGAGAGAGAGAGAGAGAGAGAGAGACGTGAGCTTAAACGTATGTGTGGATGAGAGGGGGAGATAGGGGAGTAGAGATAGTGGAAGGAACTGCAGCTGCTGCAGACACACGGGGAATCATGCACAGCAGTGAGGAGGAAGCGAAAAAAAAACGCGGCTGATGTTTTCGGTTCGGACGCGGCACAGATTTTTTAACGGATATTTCGAGGGATATATATGGGGTGTGAGGTAGTGATTGAGATTATAGATACACCGCATACATTTTCACTTTTCCTTTTTCGATTATTCTTCTTAGTCTTATATAAGCATTTTTGAATAATTTATCTACAGGCCTATATCTAATTGCACTGAATTTTTTTCTGTTCCAGGTGAGTCCCATTACAGGCTACTCTCGATCGATAACCGACTTTACGCATCACGTGAGTCCAAAAACAAAGGAACAAAAAAAAAAAATCTCAAAAGCCGACTCCATATATTTAAGCGGTCACCTGATCATCGCCACGCCATAAACACTCCACATCCGTGGGAGCTGAGAAGTATAGGGCCCATCAGGGTATATGTATATATATATAGACGATTAGGCAGGTGCATCGTATATAGGTGCCAAGCATATACATATAGCCGTCTCTCTCATTCTCCCATCGTCGATGCACCTTGCTCTCTTTCTCTCTCTCTCTCTCGTCGGCAAATCAATCACGGCTCGGCCGCCGCGTCGCCACCTGCGCCCATATGTAGCCGAATCACCAAACACAAAAAGGAGATAGGGGGGGGAGGTGCTCGGATGCAACGCACGTGCGCATGAATTATACTCCACAGCCAACGGCTGTCGCACTGATTTTCCTCTCTAATACACTCGCTCTCTGATGTGTGGGAACGTTCGATTATTTTTCGAGAAGAGCGAATTATTATTTCCTACGAAAAAATTGCAAACTCTGTCGTTTACGATGTAGATCGTATTATATAGCGCACATGAATGTTTCACTCGCGGCGGATTAGCATCAGCTTTGAAAATTTTATGCGTCCTCGGCGCGGTACGTGGTCGCTGGTGTACACGATTTTACGAGGGGGTGGTATCGACAAGCTCTCGTTGTTTGCCTAAATTTTGCGGTCGCTTAAGTGCGATCGCGCCTCTGACACGCGGCTTTGAATTTATATCCGACCTGGTCTGGCTATATATACACGCTATACTGTGTAGTTCTGGTTTGTATTATCGTGAAAGAAGAAACAAACTATACTTTTATTCACTTCAATTAAAATAAAACCGACCGAAATCAGTGTAAAGTATATTATAAAGAATATCTTCCTCCTGTCCCGGCGATAAATTTAACGCAAATTTTACGTCATTAGAATGGACCGATAAAAAAAAACGAGCTCGGAGAGTAACTCAACACTATTATACGCGAATAATAAAAGGAAGGAAAGCGACGGACGAAATAAAGGGACGCGTTTACGAGACGACGCGTGACGCCGGAAGCTTCTCGGATTTATCGTTCGAGGCGTCATGTATATATAGAGAGATAGAGGTATAAGAAGGCGAAAGCGCAAATCGATGCGAATTCCACCTGCTGATGTTAGGAGAATGTATATTGTAGCGTCGACTATTGCAATAATTTAAAAAAAAAATCGTACAGCAATTTTCAGCAAAAGATTGTAATAACAATTGACGGTTACAGATATATTTCGACGAATAATCCGCGCGATTCCAAGAGTTTAAAGAGATAAGGCTACGCTTGGTATATCCGATTGCTCTATGACGCAGAGAAAACAAGAGGAATGTTCGCTACCGAGAGAGAGAAAGGGAGTATAGAATAAGAGTCGATCCCCCGTAGCGTAACTCGATGCGGCCGGTATATACTCTCGGTTTGTTTGCGAACGCTGCTTCAAGAGAGAGAGAGAACGAGAGAACGAGAGCGAAATAGAGATTGATGGCTTTTTTATTATGGCCGGGGATTTAATTTAGTCGCGCGCTCGCGGAGGAGAAAACGGTTTTCGTTTATTGGCAGTCGCTCTTTTCGCCAGATGTGCTACTACTACTACCACAACACTACTACTCTTTCTCTGGGATTGATTGCGTTTGTTTTGCGCGATTCGACGGTTTATTTTATATCGTGTGCTGGTTAATATCTCACTCTGGTTTAATTTATATACGACGAAATTAAGGGGCTATATTAATCATTGTAAAATACTCGAATAATATAGCGCGTGCAGATTACAAAGAACGAAGAGGATGTAGAAGACGTATTAAAAAGAAATGAAAGAGAGAAAGAAATAAGAACGAGAGGTGCAGCTGCCGAAGAGATCGACGATTGGCTGGAGATTTGGAAACAGGTGTTCGCCGGTTAATCAGCTGTCGTTATATGGCCCGCGTGCAGCAGCCAACTGATAAACGATTTCGTGCGGAGATTTTCGCGCGCGAAAGTTATACGCCGGAGGTGTATACGTGCGTGTATATACATATATAAACGATTGCATCTCGGCCGCACTTTCGAAGACTCTCCCGCGAAACGAGAAAAAAAAATGAAAGTCGAGAGAAGGAATAATATGCATTATTTATCAGTATAGTATAGTCGTTCGTTGAGCGTATGCAAATCAACCGCATACACACATCTATGCGATATTTATGCGCGCGTGTGTCCAAATGAGTCACCCATATATCTATATACGATGTAACGAAAGAATATCGCATGTAACTACACCGCTTAGTTTGAATTGTAAATGCTGCCGGTTCGTCTGCAAAAATTCAAAAGAGAGAGAGAGAAAAAAGAAGAAACGAGCAATTAATCACACACACCCCACACATCACAAGTCTTATCGCATTATACCCCAGCCCTCTGAAAACACGTCCAACCGCGAGCATCGAGATATTTCAATTATACACGCCGGACATCGCGGGGGTTGTAATTGCCGAGCTGCGAATCATAACCCTCCCAACCCCCACAGCCACGTGGACGCCTTGCATTCCGCGAATCGCGCGGTACAATTAGCCGCACGGATATATAGCCAGAATGTTTCGGCAGGGGGGCTATATGTATACGAGTCATGCACATCTCGCGATGGGAATATTAATGTTTGCCGGAGATTTGGTTATTTTAGAATTTTTTTTAGAATGCGTTGTGTGTGTGTGTGTGTGTGTTGCAAGACGATTTGTCATCGGTGATTCGTCGAGACATGATATGCGGAGAACAGGGAATTAGTAGCTTTCGAATCGGTGTATTTTTAGGAGGACACCCAATTCGTCTTAATTAACGATGTATACCATTATAGATTTGTCGCTTTCGATAATCCTATATAGAAAGCACGCGTATAACTCACGAGGAGAGTCCACAAGTAGCTTGGCGTCATAGATTTGTGGCTAAAACTGTATATTAGTGGGAAATGCAGAATCTGTCGTAGTGTGTAGCGTTTTGAATTGGTCTTTTCTCCATAATTTGAAATTTTCGGCTTTCAAGTCTCTGGCCAGAGGCGATAGGTGGCGCATAGGTATTTTTCTGTTTCCCTCATCTTAATCTGCGTCCAGAATGTATATACAAGAGTGTGCCACCTGTGCTAAAATCGAGGCTAAAACTACCTTGTTAAGCCTACTGCTTTGGGCTGCTCATGCTTATACTGCTTACTATTTCGGTGTAGTCTAATTTTCTGCAAATGTTCGAGCATTTTAATTCGCGCTTCTTCAAATCACAATTTTGGTGCAATGTGACGTATTGTTTCCAACAATAAAATACTATGCACTTCAACTTGCTTTATCTTCTATTTATATTCTTCTGAATAGAAATAACGATTTGGTGATGATGGTAACAATACTAATGATTCTATGATATAATAACTTTATAGATTTTTGTTGTTGCAATATACACAACATATTAAATTCACTGTGGCGTATTTAGCAAAAAGTTTTGCTCTCACGTCAGCTATATAAATACGAGATACAACAATTTAAATTTAGCATCAGATAACGAAGAATATCTATATCAAACTAAAACCGGACTAAATTTTTCATCTTTCTCTCTCCAGCATCACTTAATTAAGCGGGTCCACCCACGCGTTACAACTTCGCACTCTTTTTCCACGGACGATCCATTCACTCGTCTCTGCAGAAAAAAAAAAATACCAGTTCGCGCGTGGGTCGAGGGGGAAAAATCGTCGATTTTGTAATTGCACCGTCGAGCTATGCTAATTATACGCCGGGCACAGGTATATGTGCTCCTAGATATAAAACAGGTTTCGTTTTATTTTTAACACCTTTGCATATACAACAAACCGCGCGTTATTAACGAGAGAGCCATACCAGTTCGATTATTTCGCGGCAAATCTATTAATTTACCAAAATCATATCGAAAATTTGATGCACTGATGCAACTATATTCGGGCTACATATACAAACACAGGCGCATGGGGCCGGATGTAGATAAATGAAACGTCTGATTTATCGTTGTACAGTGAATTTATCGCGTATATCGGGAGCGCAGCATTGGAATTTCGCCTCTTTTACTTGCAGTAAAACATCGATGCAAATATTTCGGCCTCCGATATATGTGTGCACTTGTGCACTGTATACATGTATATAGAATTTATTAGCGCGGCAATCTGGGCGTAAATGAGATAAAAGCCGGGGGGATAATTTATAATTGTTGCGGCAAAAATCGGGGCGCGCGCGGGCGATGCTTTTAATTATAATATTAACCCGGGAGCTTGTAACGTCCTGTGTAACGTTGCAATTTACGCTTCAATTAATATAAAAATATCCGTGTATTATAACCTTTTTTTTTCTTTAAATAATTCAATAACCGCTCGGAATAAAATACACAAGTATAATAAATTGAAAATAACACACGCCGGTATAATTACTGCACCTGGCGACTCTTCCATTATATAATACCCGCAGATATCCTCGTGTATAATATAATGCCCGGTCAAAAGAACCGCCGCCGCCAAAAATATTTTTCAATATAACCTCATCATATCTCTCCTCTCATATATTCTAAAACCCTCAATTAAGAAATATCCCCGATAACTCGCTATATATACTCGTCACAGTATTATAATACGGTCTTCCCGAAAAAGAAGACGTAAAAACGCCGCGCACACACGCGAAACGGTAAATTCCGGTTGTCAGGCGCTCATAATATACATAGCTGCTCTCGCGGAAGAAAGAGTCAGAGAGAGAGAGAAAGAAAGAAAAGGCGTCCGTCCGCCCACGCAGCAGAGCGAGCCCCGCGTGAATGCGTAATAAGCGGGATGAGGTGGAGGAGATAGACACGGGCGCTAGTCTGCATTTAGAAAGGTTCCGCAGCCGCGAGGGCATAAATATTCTAAGGAGAGAGAGAGAGAGAGAGAGCGCGTGTGTGCGGCTGCTGTTTCTTCTTGCCCTTTTGGCGCGTGTGCAATGAAAATATACGCCGATGATGATGGTGATGACGATTATTTTTGGCCGAGACTGCAGCAGCTCTCGATGTTGTGGATAAATAAATTGAAAGTGAACCCTTTTAATAATTTAACAAGGGTTTAAACCTTTTAGAGAGAAGGAGATGCGGGATGCGCGATGACGCGGGTTATTTATAGGCTCTCTGATTGGAGGCTCGGAGGAGAGAGTGTATATTATATAAAGTGAACAGCTGGTGACAGTATTTTTTTTTCTTCTGTTATGCTACTTCGTGTATATAGTACTGTACTATACGCGAGAGATATTATAGTGACGAGATGAGTAGTCTTTGGTAAAAGAACACATGCTTTTGACTTCTTCTTTTTTCATACTCGTGACTCTCTCGCTGTTTGTATAACAGCTCTCTGTACGAGACAGACTTTTCAGCGCGGCCGCAGGAAATTTTCTTTCGTTTCAAGCGGCCTGTCAGATCGTTATTTTTCTTTAAAAAAGAGATATTTTTCTACTGCTCTATACAATTATCGTAGACTTTGCTCTCTCGTTTTAGACACTGTTGGATGTAAATCTTTTTTTTTTATTAAAACTTGATAGTACCATATCCCAACGCAGCATATTGAATTATTAAACGATATCTCCCAACTCTTAAACTCCCAATAAAAATTCGATATCGTCCTCGAACGACAACAACAAGTGACTCCTCTATTCGAGCTCTCAATCAAACCCGCCACGTACTCGTCTCGTCAATAATCCTCGAAGCAAGACGTCCCACGTATATATCATTATCCCCATGCACAATATAAATAAAATCGCGCATATGATAACACGACCGTCAGCATCGACACAATATACCAAGAGAAAAAAAAAGAAACGAACGAACGAACGCGTATTATTGGCACGCGCACATAATAATAATAATAATAAAGAAGCGCGCAGCTCGCGAGCTTATATTAAAAAGTTCGCTTCAAAGAGCTGTATATACCTATACCACGACTAGACAGAGAGACATCCCCGTGACGTCGTGCGGGCATATATATATAAAGAAAAGGGCGAAATAAAAGGCGCGACTGTGAGTGAGAGCAGTAGTATAGTAGTAGTAGTAGTAGTAGTAGTAGATCGAAAGAGAGAGTTATTCGATCGAAAGTCTCAGCAGTGCGACGTGCGGCTTTGTGACGCGATATCCCACCCTCGCAACGTCTTCGTCTATGTATATATTGTGCAGTGTGCCAACTCTACAGTGCATCAGCGGCAAAAGAGAGGATGTCGCGCTCGAAAAAAAAGAAGAGAAGGAGAAGGAGCAGAGAGATAGAGACGACAAGCTGCCGGGGATCACGCGAGAGCTATATAGATTTTCTTCCGCGATGTGTGTGTGTGTGTGTGTGTATGTTTCGGGAATCGCTCTTTATTCGTTCGTTTTTTATTATCCGGATTTTTAATTACGATCCTCTTCTTATTCGTATACATGTATATATTCTTTATGATTAGTATCCGCGATACAAAAAGAAAAACGTCAACGCCGTAGCGCAATCAACGCCGGGATTGATAAAAGAGAGAGAGAGAGAGAGGGAGTGAAAGAAAGATAGAGACTCGTATCCCCACATTCTCAATTTCCTGCGTCTCTATATATACTCCTCCCTCGAAGCCGCGAGAAAAGCTCATATAAAACAAAACGTCAAGGCGACGAAGATTTCGCCCCAGCCGATGATGACTGCTTTGTCTCCCTCACTCTTTCTCTATAGTGTACATATATACATATATGCGTATATCTCCTGGCTGCGATCGGCTGCTGCTGCAGTGCCTGAGGCTCGTTTCTCATGTGAAAAACGTCGTCGTCGTCATCGTCGTCGTCGTCGTCGAGGCCCTCTTTGCTATGCATTTTTCTTGGCTTTTTCAGCGCGCCGTGCCATCGCCACTTCTCTGTGTGTCTCTTATTGTTTCGCGAGAGCACCGCGCGAGTAGAGAATTTTTATGAGCATCAGACATACGATTTGATTTTTCAAATTCTCTACTCTGATGCGCGCAGTGTACGCTTTATTCCGGAATATATAGAAAATAACAAACAGAATATTCCACGTACAGCTGGCATATATACATACATACAGTTGACACCGAAATTATTCGCGAGTGCAGTGTGCACTTCGAGCTATGTATGTATATGTATGTACCAGAGAGCGCGCGGCTGTATATGAATTTAATTTTACGTCCAGTCCGACCGCGCCGCAAGATGTTTCTAACAAAATGGAGGATGACATGTTGTATTCTGTGCGCTGCTGGAAATGTATGCCTAAAACGAGGCGGAATACGCGAATATATATATACACGATGAAGAAAAACTGATGGAAAAATATTTACTTCCTATTTTTTCTTACGTACAATATATGTAGTAAAAAAATAAAAAAGAAACAGGTGGACAAAGGTATCAGACAGACAAAGAATAAGGGAGAAACCGCCTATTCCTCGACGACACGCGATATCCATTTTGCGGTCAACTCACAGCTACATATAGCCGGACGTCCGAAACAGCAGCAGTATATAGCGGCGAACTCGACACCGTCGCGTAAAACATTATACATTTCCCGCGGCGGCAGCAGCAGCAGCAGTAACAATATATAGTATATACAGGGAAGACGCCTATAATATAATACTGTATGATTTCGCGTAATCGAGGCCGCCGAATCGCCCCGGAGAACACGTCATTAATGCCGGAAGTTATATACACCACATTGTTATTCAGAATAGAGATCCGCTACTGTATAGCGGACTGATTCCGACGTGTCTCGGCGGCTTTCTTTTTCGAGTCGTGTATATGTATATATACTCGCTTGGTATTCGTCATCGTCGTCTATAATATATTGAAACGGTTTTTGTATAGACGTGATTTCAAAGTTTCTCTATTATATATTCGAGAGAGCTTTACTGCACGTCCAACTTTTGAAACGAGCCGAGTTCTATCAAAAGCTATACCGCAGAGATATCGAGCCCGCGAGCTCGTAAAGTATAAAATTATCTCATATCACGTATTAATGCGCTCGTATAGATGTGTGTATATAACGACTGACCCAGATATATTCGCGAATTTGTTTTGAATTGCTGATATCGGCGGACGATAAGAGCTTTCAAAATAAATTCGACCTTTTCTCATCTCTGATATGCTACAGCTCGAACAGATATTATATATACACGAAAAAAGTTTGTAACCGAATAATCCGGAGATCAAAAATATACTCATCCACATTAAAAAATCAAAATACTTGCGCGGGAAATTCGATCGGCTATTTTACTCTTTCCATATTTTTTTAGTATATATTATTATACACGTATATACAGCACTCTGTTTTACGTGTCTATTCTGGTATATGAGCTTTAATGCGCTGCCGACACGAACCGCTATTTTTGTGCGAATCGAAGCGCACTACTGCTCCAGAATAGCAACTCGAGACAGGTGTATGATACTCTTTGTTCCTCGACAGTTTTAACTGTGTGTATATATTATACAAATTTTTCTTTTCGTACAAATATAACTTTGTAAGCGAATGTGCTTAGACTCGAATTTCTTCGTATATTATTACACTAACGAAGTCCACACTGATGGTATAGTATATATAGCATCGTAAATATATCAGAGCTCATCACACTCATATACGTATACATATATACTTTCCTCTCGAATCAAATATATAAGCTCTCTCGTTCGCAGATGGAAATTCCTTCGAGAGAGCTGCAACTCGCTTAATTAAGACACTCATTACGCGGGTACGCAAAACACCGATGAGTCTGCCGAAGTGCTACTGCAGCGTTGCAGCACCTACTGATGAGGACGAGAACGCCTCGTCGACGGTTTCCCTTTGATCTCTCATGTCTAGGCTCAATTAATTGATTAGACTCAAGTGCAGTCGGGCTGTTGACCCTCTCTTGATGGTCAACGTGTGTATGTGTGTGGATCGCCCGAAATAGCGTCCGATTTAAGTTTTCGTTGATTTGCGTTCTTTTCAAATCTCTATATAATAACACACCTACACTGATATACTTATATTATTCTACTGTGATAAGTATAATTCAACGCTATTAATTAACTAATACTAACGGTTTTTTTTTCCTTCAGGCCGAGGAACTGAACACCATCGTCGGCAATGCTTTTCGCATGGCGTACGTGGCGCAACTGCAGCGCCAGCCGATGCTTCAGGATGTGATTAACTCCAAGTCCGGCTCGCACTTTCGCAAGGACAGCAAACTGCAGCAGCAGCAGCAGCAACAGCCGCAACAGCAGCAGGAGACTCGTGGCGGCGCCGTCTGGGTGAGTTTTCTTGTAGAAAATTTGAAATTTTCGTGAATTTTAAAGTGCCAGAGTTGAGTTGACCGATGAATTGTATACGACACAGTAAGCGCGTATTAGTTTAATTGGAATATATAGGTAGTTATATTTATTATGCATCGCGCGTACGGTGTTGTTCGAAGTACTCTCGAAGTAAAAAGACATTTTATATACCAATAATACGCCGTGTATAACAAGCTATTTTCAGGCATAGAATTTGTATTTACATACTTTATCGAAACCGCGCGTATTTGCATATTACTATACCGTATATAATACGACGCGCATTCGAATAATCGTCGTCGTGAAAGAGAAAAAAAAAGTAACGGAGTTTCCATACCGCTCGATCATAACAATGGGCATCTATAGAGAGAGAGTATATAAGAGCCTCATATAATGAGGCAACTTTTCGCCTTTTTATATATCTACGAATCAATCGCCCCTCATTTGCATATTTACACAACGAAATTCCTCGATACACTCACACACACTGGTACTTATAATTTCCTCAGAACACGCGATACACATTCATCGAGAGAAGAAAAGTCATGCATGTAAATTCATATACAAGAGCCCAGCATATATATATAGTTCCTTATAAAACTTTGCCCGAGACGCACGACGTTGCATAACCTGCGCGCAGCTGCAGCTCAACAGCTTTGTATTCAACACAGCGCGCCGGCGCTAAGAACTTTTGCTCGGCGCGACGCGCGCGAACTAATTATAGATTCACTATATATATGTGTGTGTGTTATGTGCGTATATACGTCCATTCACGAATGCCGCCGGGGGCTTTTCAATCGCGGCCGCCGGGCGAACGCGAATTTTTCACGTGTGCGTAGTCAAAGAAGGTGTTATATGTATACGCTATATATACACTATAATATATACGTGACGTGTGTGTGTGTGTGTGTGTGTACGTGAATATACGACTTTGAAGATTTTAATTATATATGCGATAAAAATTCTTTTATATACTCGCGTTATGTATCTTGGAAAAATGTTAGTGTGTATACTGTATTATATATAAGTATATACACAACTTGAGAAAAAGAAGAGAAAATCGCGACGAGTATAAAACGAAACGTTCCGCACGACGACGCCCCGCACAGCAGAGTTCTCAAAGAAAGCGCGGTGTGCAGTTGTGTCAGTATATAGTCTATTGTGTGTCGGGGAGTCCGAAGCTCTTTTTCCTGTCGCGCTGTATAGCAACAGCAGCACAGCAATTGTGTATGCGAAAAACGCCGGCGCTTCCGGAGAGAAGACACCGAGAGAGAGAGAGAGAGAGAGAGAGAGAGAGAGAGAGCGTTTACTTAGCACTCGCTTTGCGATTGTTTTATTGTGTTTATGTGCGTGTGTAATTGCGCGGGGGTGTTAACGTCGTGCGATGCATAATAACTCTTTTATTAATATGCAATATTTACAAAAGAGTATAGCTTTCTATTTCTCCGAGACGAGCTGCTGCCTGTTGTGGAATGTTTTCCTTGTACGTATAGTATACACGCGAGCGTTGATATTTTTCTTCTTCTTCTTCTTTTTCCTCTCTGTCTTTTGACGTCTCTTCCTTATTTTGTCGACGACTTGTGGCGCTCGGCGTTATATTGTTTGCGCAGAGAAGCCTGTCTGTGTGTGTGTGTCTGTAATGCTATACACAGAGTGTGGAGAATATCATCGTATACGCAATTTCCGTTGGTAAATATATATTCGTTGCAGTATAGCTGCTTTTCACAATATATGCAAATATATTGGAGGTCGAGAGCGCGCTGCATCATCAGAATCTGATCAATCCATTAAAACCCTGCATCCAATCGTGATCGCGACTAAATTAATCAACGCGATCTCGCTGCTGCTGGTGGAAAGGCAACCGCAAAATTCACCGACGGCTTCGCGTATAATATAACCAAGTCACGAGCTATAATACAGTACACACACGCGCGTCAGTCATATATCTATAATCGGGGCCGATGACCCAGATCGAACGATGAAAGAATTCTCATATTCCTATAACCATCTGTATTTTTATTTCTCAACTTTTTCAGAACAACTCTCTGGTCGGCGGCGATCAAGCTCACAATAACAATAACAACAACAGCAGTAGCAACAACAACAATAATAATAACAACAACAATAAGAGCGTAGTGGGTAGCGGTAGTAGTAGTAGCAGCAGCAGTAGCGACGACGGCAGCAGTACCAGCAGCAGCCCCACAGCCGACGACATGAACCTCCAGCTCGGCAGCGCAGGTTCACCTACGCTTCGGCTGTCCAGCGTCAAGGTATGAGTCGTGATTTTTTTTTTTACGTATACTATGCCGTTAGAAATACTATATGAGAAATGATCCAAACGTTATCTTAAGCTTTTGCAATGATTAACTCTCCATCCTTGACAAACCCATCGATGGTCGCATGTGTTCTGCAGTGTTCCTAAATGCAATTTCTTGCTATACGTAATATAACGAGCATCTTTCTCTCCGCGCGAAAAAAAAAGAAAGAAAAAAAGAACCACACAAATGAACGTTTTCCTTCGTTATTTTTTTCCAGACGCCGAACACTATTCCAGGTCTGCGGCCGTCGCACAACTTCGGCAACGTGCTCTCGTCTCTGCACAGCGGCAGCGAGGACGGCTGCGGGACGAACAAGAGCATATCGCAGCAAAGCACGCCCAGCAGCGACGAAAGCAACTCGCCCACGGAGCTCAACTCGTACAAGCGGCTCGCGGACAAGCCGCCACTCATCAAGCGACTCGCCATGGGACTCACCGGTAAGTCGGCTTTAAAGCTGATGACGCTCTATAATTTCTCCGCAAACTCCATTCTCTCGTCATCGAACAATGTCGTTATATAGAAATTGAATGTCGAAAGAGCATTGTATACATAATTATGTGAACTCGCAACGCATCGATTCCTCTCGTGCTCGCAGAGAAATAGAAAATTAAAAAAAAATCTATATGATGCACGAGCGGAAAACAAACTCGTCACGCTCATCGGATTCCTGTGTATTGCAGGAGGCCGTGACGTGTTGGGCCTGAACGGCGAGGACGACAGCTGTCCGCTGGTGAGCGGTGGCAGCACGCCGACCTCACCTACGACGACGAGGCCGCACTCGGGCGGCTACATCAACGAGGCCATCATCGAGTCCGATACCAATAGCAGCAGCACCACGACATCCAGGTCATCGACGCAGCAGCAACAGCTGCAACAGCAGCAAAACAGCAAGGCACTACCCGCCACCGAGAACCTCGACAATACCATCAATTCCTCCATCAACGCCAAGAATTTCAATATCGAGAATAACAGGTTCGTGCCCTCTCTCTCTCTCTCTCTCTCTCTGTATGTATTATATTATACTAGCGCAAGCGGCACTGTTTTTATTCGGCCGAGGGAGAGAGAGAGAGAGACGAATGTATACACATAGGTGTATACGCGTCTTTTGTAGTGAATCGTGTTCGGATCACCGGGGATGGCTGTGCGACGAGCCATTGTTTCGACGCGAGCGGTGGGTGTACACGCGCGGCTTTGGATTTTTTTTTGTCGAACGCTATTCATCTATCGAGAAGCAAGCGAAAAAAAAAAAAAAAAAGCTTTCGAGGAATCGGGGTCACGTCAATTGCGCGGAATTCGAACTTGAACGCTATTATCGAACACTTTCCTCGCTATAACATCGCACGCCGATTTCTCGGAATTATTCTAAAAGCGCTGTATCGTCGACGAGAGCGGATTGAATATCTCGCGCGGACTATCAATGTAAAATCAATCGATATCGCTTTTCGGACCCTATCGCGCTCACCCGCAAATCCAATAGTATTTTACACATTCCCCGCAGCAGTATAGCGGGCAAATTTTCATCGAAACCCCCTTTCAATAAAATACTATACCTCTCTTTCTCCCCGAAAAAAAAAGAGAGAATGAAACTAGAGCCGGCTGCTGCAGTCCGGCGATTATTTCTAAACGAGCTGCCGCGGTCGCTCGTATTTCGCGAACGCAGCTCTCGCAGCGCAGCAGGATTTAATTGAAATCGATTTTCGGCACGTGTCCACAGGCTAGCGCAAAACTCGCTGAACGGCGGAACGGAAGCGGACTTCAAATCGAAGAGAAGGTCGCAGATCAGCACGTCGAGCAGCTCGGTACCAGCGGATGGCAGTATGCTCGGCTCGACGCCCACACCGCCGCCGCTTCCGGAACGAACCGACAGCCTGAACAATCGCAGCGAGGAAGGAGAACTCAGGCGAGCGCCCTGGTTCCAAGCTGGCATACCGAGGTACGTTCATATCCTCTGGCATATATCGGAAGAATCCAGTCGAGCATTTACGATGAAAATAAAAAAAAAAACAAGTGTAACGACACCAGTTGTATACGAGCAAACGCAACTCATTACCGCGGAGAATTGCCTTATACATACCCATCCATCCTCTTGCCGCTGTGTGTTTACAAGCCGCAACTCTCTCATATCTGTACTTTTGCAGGGAGATAACGCTGGAGGTGCTGAGCCAGGAGCCCGAGGGCGCGTTCATGGTGCGCGAGAGCACGAGCAAGCCAGGCTGCTACGCCCTGTCGCTGCGCGTGCCGCGCGAGTTCCAGCCCAGCGGCATCGCCCATTATCTCATCATGCGCACGAACAAGGGATACAAAATTAAGGTGGGTTGGCCACAGCAGCAGCAGTGCGCCCGATTTAATTAACTGCAGCCGCGGCTTTTTGCGACGAAAATTTCGTCACCAGCCGTGGACCATTCGCTGGTTCGCATACAAAATGCTGCGCTGAATGATCAGTCGCGATTGTGTATTGGTGCGATTCGAAATAGTTTCGATAGTATTTGAAAAAGATAGAGTTGGAGTATTGAAACATTCTAAATTGTTGCGCGCGCGCGAATGCGATAAGAAATCATTATCGGCATGTAAATGCACAGACGCACGAGTTATTTTCTCGAGTGAGACGTCATCGTGCCACCTCCTCTAACTTCATGTTCTCCTGATACCGTGCGCGAGCGACAATCTACTAAATTCGTCAAATATTGCTAACGTGTGATATAAGTTTTGACACGCCTCTTATAAGTATGTCCCCTGTGCGTTCTCAAGAAACTTGACGTCTCGACATCTGACATACCGATCATTGGGTTTAAATTGAGTCGAAACGAATTCTTCCACGACCATACTATATTACGAATGCAATAAAATTCTCAAGCTCCTCGCGACCATGCACGAGCCAGTGACAAGAATCGCCATGCGCGTGTGATGCTATATTACGCGCGTTAATATAGTACCCTGTACGCGTGGCTCGCAAGCGCGTCTCGACGACCGCCGGAATCGGATGCCGAGGCGAAGGTGGCTGCCGAGCACATCGCAACAAGCCGAGCTCACGAGGCGGCGATTCCAGCGGTCGTCGTAAAGCGCTCTCGAGCCGCTGCCAGCCCGCGTTCGCCTGTAACAATACTATATTATAAGTGATATATAGTAGCGCGTAATATAGATCATGCGCTCACGGCGATTCTTGACACTGGCTCGTGGTCGCGAAGAGCTTGAAATTTTTATTTTATTTGTAATATAGTAAGGTAGTGAATTTTTATTTTATTTGTAAATATAGTAAGGTAGTAAATTTTTATTCTATTTGCAATATAGTAAGGTATATGCTCATGGCTCAGTTAACCGAAGCAACATTCGAGATGTCAACTGTTTTATATGACTACGTAAGAGCCTATGAAGGAAATTCGTATAAGGGCCATACCTATAAGAAACACATAAAAACATATAAAAAGTTACTGGCTCTGGCTGAGAATCCGCGACAGACACTCAGCGCCTTCATTAATGAGCCCATCGCGAATTGGGCTATAGATGAACTTTTCATCAAATATTATGATAATGAAATCGTCCAATTTCTGCAAAATCCTGAAACTATTGATCTTAAATCAAAACTATGTCTCAAGATAAGAGATCTGGGCTGTGTGATTGGTCATAAGATTTTTAAAGAAATTAGGGGTCTGCATGAGTGTAGGGGTGTCACGATGGTCATATGCAAAATTCAGGGTGGTTTAGGAATCGTAACCTGTTTTCCTGATCTTTCTTTAGAAGAATTGAATGAATACCACAATGTTGAATATTGTGCTTCCGATACCTGCTCTATTTGAAGTGGTTAATGAAATGCTAACTTATTGTAATTTTTTTTTTTTTTTTTTTTAATTTTAGGTGCAGCTTGAGAATTTCTAGTCAACATTTATTTTATTTATTTACTTTTAAAAAATGTAAATAGCAATATTCGGCTAATTGAGCAGATTGTCGCTCGCGGACGGTATTAGGAGAACATGAAGCTAGAGGAGGTGGCACGATGACGACACTCGAGATGATAACTCGTGCGTTTGTGCGCCTGCTGATGATGATTTCTTACCGCTTTAGCGCGCGCGCCAATTTCGAATGTTTCAATACTGAATAACTCTTGTTTTACCGTATAGAAATCAAAGTCTGCGTAGAAGTAGTCTAAATCCTATACTAGTTGCCACTTGCGGGGTTTGAATCAACGGACCGTCGCCTCCTAGTGGCAAATACCACGAACTATTCTATTCGGAGTAATAGAATATCCAAGCGAAAACGACCAAAAAAAAAACTCGCACTGTAGTCCCGAACTTGCTTTAAAAAAAAGCTTCGGCGAATTCTCGGCCAATTAGGAACCGCTGGATCCTCCTCAATTAAACTCGTAGCCCCAGCTAATTTCTTACCGTCGGCGCGCGCTAATTTTCGTCTTCGTCGGATGGGGGAGAGAGCGCTTAGAGGGCTCCGACTTCGAAACTTCACTCGGCGGGAGCTTTTTGCTGCGGATACTCTGCTGCATCCCTCGGGGGCTTGTTCGCGCGCAGTTGTTTCTCGCTCGCTGGCGAGAGAGAGAGAGAGAGAGAGAGAGAAAGAGAGAGAGAGAGAGAGAGAGAGAGAGAGAGAGAGAGAGAGAGAAATGGAATTTCGGAGCCACAGCCAAATATATAACACGTATAGTTTACGAGAGGTCCACCGCGTTTTTCTTTGCTTGGTGAGGTATAAGGCTGAAAGAGCGAAGAAAGTTTAAAAAATTCCTTACTTGTTATACTGCCGTATCAAAAACTCTCCTGAAAAATCATCATCTCCCAAGCCTATGCTAGCAGCACTAGCGTACATAACATTTTCAATTTGTTTATTCACCGGGCTGTGAGAGTAGCTGCTGCTGCTGCTGCTGCTGCAGGCTACATAAAAAGGGCGTATAAAAAGCAATTTCTTTCATAAAATTTCAGTGTACTCTCGCCGCTGCTGTCCCGTGAGACCCCCAGCAGCAGCCTCTTACGTGCTTGATCCTCTCCTGGAGGATTAGCCGCGCGGGCGGGCAGCACTCGGTCTATTTCGGGAAACGGGAGCACGCGCTCTTCTTCTTCTTCTTTCTTTCTGCATCTTCTTTACTCTCTTTCTCTCGCGCGCGCGGCCAAATCAAAGCGTGCAACAAGCTCGGCCCACATTCCGCGAAAAATTGGGCTGCTGCTACTGCTACTACTACTTTTCACGCTCAAAGACGCTTTATTTTCGGACAATGTCGCCTGCCTGGACTAATTAGCTTCGTTGGAGATTATGTGGGTTAGGAGGGAGTGAGAGAGTTTGCGGGAGCGGGGGACGATTTATTTTTAATGGCGTGTGGAAAACGAGGTGCGGATGTTTTAATTGGCCGCGCGGTTATATAAGCTTGCGGAGATGATGAGGTGCGATAGGGAGCTGCGAGTTATTTGAGATTCGCGCGTAAATTTGCTGTAAAAAAAGAAACTAGGATAATGCTGATCTCGTTAGACAAAGCGGATTGGGGCGTATATAAGCTAATTTGCTTTCGCTTTGTCCTCTCTTATATTTGTACCGGATCGATAAATAATTTTACAATTTCTGTTTGCAGGGCTTCACCAAGGAATTCACAACGTTGACGGCTCTGATCACCCATCACTCGGTGATGCCGGAACTTCTGCCCTGTCCACTCTCGCTCAGCCGCTACAATCCGAGCTTCGTCAAGACGGACTCGAGCAAGGACTTTGCCGACATCGACTCCGATCCGGACTACAACACTCTCGCCGACTTTCGCAAGATGATGGCCGACCTCAACGTCTAAGACCGCACTGCCAACAGCTGACTCTTTCTCTGTATAGCACGAACGCAATGTGTCATGTGATTTATCGTCGTCGTTTCTTTTGGGTTTCGATCCTTTTTTCTTTTCTGTGATAACGACGGAGAATTTACGTTACGTTCGATCCGATGAAATTAGTACCCAATTTTGTTTACGTATGCTACACAAGCGGATGAGAGAAAGCGACGACGTCACGACGAAAAGAGAAAGAGGATGAAAATTTTGAGAAGTAAACTACAAAGGATATAATGAAACTGCGCTTCTGTCGTCTGCCCCCCGAACACACACGCAAACCGGGGCGGTAAGGGCGCCGTTACGGTGATATGCTCGTAAGTCATTGCTAGAAGTCTAAGCGAACCGTCGTAGAGTTATATAGTTTATTTATAGTTGGTGTAAGACCACTAGGCCGTAAGGCACTCGCTTTCGAGACGAGTGCCGTGTTACGCTTCGCCGGAATATGTGTGTGCATGTTTGCACGTTGTATTTTGCTCGGGAGTAAAAAAAAGCTTGTACTTGCGAAAATTCATATCCTGTCGAAAATACGTCCATGAGCTGAGTGAGTATTGTAGAGACGTGGAGCTTTGGTTTTTTTTTTACTCCTGGGTTGATTCGAGCGTCGCCAAGGCAAAGAGAAAGGTAAACCGAGGGAGAATTCGTTACCGCCGAAGAGACTGCAGATAGTGACCGATTTTCGTTTTTCCATTCTTTTGTAATTCTTCTTTTCATTTCATTACTCATTATAATGAACTACGAATGCTAAGATTATTATTATTATTATTATTCATATTAATAACTATGATTAATCTCGATTCCTCGAATCGTCGAGGCGCGCGGAACTCGATAAAGCATCCGCGTCGTCGTCGCGACGATGATATATTATATAGAACAAAAAAGAAAGAAAAATAAAGCGTTGATGTATAAAAAAAATGGTAATAATAACGATAAGTAACTAAAAGATGCAAAATGTGTTGATATTGTATATAAATTATGATTACTGTTATGCGATGTCGATTGTATTTAATTAAGAGTGAAAGGACTGAATCTTAAATAGCTGATGGTTGGCAACTCTTGACGATGATCGCTCGAGTAACCTAGTCTTGTACAGAAGAGTCGCTTAGGGTATATGATGAAGCTCGTAATATCTGAATTCAGAATATTTACTACTTTCGAAGTTTCGGAGCATCAGGTAATCAAGTTTGTGAGTCGATTCAAAGATCGCCGTAGCGATTATGAAATAAATTATTCTGATGCAAAAATTAACCCAAGAATTTATTTTCTATTTAATTATCTTGGTGTTGTAATCATCTCAGACATTATATGTTTGATGCTCTGAAATATTCTATATCAAACATTCTGAGTTTTGATGATAGTGCGAAATGCATTGGGAAAAAAACAGAATGGAGCACAAGATGAAAATCCAAAATGTCAAAAAATATACAAAAGTACGATATAAGCTTGAACGTGACAAAACGAGCGAAAAATTAATTAAATATTGGGGTCTCGAAGTCCTTAGCCCCGCAGACACTGAAGTTACGGAAAATATGATGATGATTTTCGAAAATTTCAAGTAGAATGTTAAATATTTATTATAGTCAAGAGATTTATTTCATTATTTAAAAACTTATTGTACGGTACATTCGACTGTGAGAGAAATTGTAATTAAAATAGTTTGAAAAACCTAATACCTATTTTTTTATTGTTCTATCCCATATCTGTGGTAAACACTTGAAAAAGAAGTTTAATTACACTTTTTCGTATGAAAAAATCAAAATATGTAAGAATGTAGGATTTGTGTGAGGATCAAGTTCGTTCTAAGACTTTAATTTTGCAAAAATGTAATTGTGCACTGCCTGCATGAAAGAAATTCAGGTAAGCTGCTGTTCTATCATATCGAGCTATCCCTAAGCACGAGAGCAGCGAAACCCTGTTTCATTTCGTGTCTTTTTACTTTTATATTGTGTAAGACAGTGTGATTAGCACCTACTTATCCAAGAGCTGTTGATGCTCAGAACGAAAAAAGAAGATACCAGTGTGTTCAGTAGTGCTAAGGTTCAGAGACCCCTTCCCCGCAAACAAGCAAATATGCAAAAATTATCGTTATCTTCCTGCGCTAAAATATTTGTACTACACTTATTACAAAAAGACGAGCAAAACACATGCCGAACAAATAGTTCACTGAAAATCTTTGATGAACTAAATATTAATTGCTGCTTCAGATTTGTAACGTTCTAGAAATCATTATACCGATGCGTCGTATAATTTCAATAATAAAATTATTTATTAAATACCGTTTTATTTTATCTCCTTCCAGTATCAAATCCCTTATAAACACATTTATCTTCGTTGATTTCAATTATATGATCAAAAGTTAGTTGTTTATGTTACAAAAATTCTTATAGAAAGTATTACTTTATTACATGTAAAATATACAAAGAAACAAGAATAAAAATGAATTAACGGTCTTCTCGTACAACGTGCTTCTGTCTTTCTGACACAAAAGGCACGTCTCCCTTCTTCGAATGTATACGTCGGTTTGTTTCTCTGCAAGAAGAAAAATATTTTTGTTAAATATATTTTAATAAAAATAAAATTTATATGATCAGGATTCATTATCGCGTACTTTCGCTTGGACTTTTCGCGTATTCTGCGAATTTCTGATGAGGCATTGTGAATATGTTTTGGGACTTGTCTGTGTCGTGCTATTCGCCGTACTTGTGGATGACTGGCAAACTTTTCCTTTAATGCTTCGGCATAGTTAAGAGCAGCCTTTTCTCTGGGTTTTATCTACAAACGGAAAATAATATTTATTTAATAATTCACGAAATTCAAGTGCTTTATGACGTAAAATTATCAATAGAAGTGTTGCTTACCACTCCCAATTTTTCTGACGCCCTAGCTTTCCACACACGAATGTTCATTTCGTCACTGCCACTGAGTATGTATTTGTTATCCAATGACCACGCTATGCTCGTGAGCCTTTGCATACGTTTCGTATGGTAAACTTCTCTCGAATGACCTTTGTTAATTTCGAATATTCTAATTGATTTGTCATAGCTGCCAGAGACAAATTCTCTTCCAGTAGGACTGTAGTCTACATCTGTCACAGCTTCTACATGATCCATGTGAACGTTAACGGGTGTCTTCAATTTACGTGTATCAAATGTATACAAACTGCAAGATAGACAAGTGTTGAATACAGTCATTTAATCAAACTTTAATCAAAATTAGCAAAGAAATATTTACTTGTAGTCTTCACTAGCGCATGTGAAAGTAAATGCTTCCATAGGATTCCAAGCCAATCTGTTAGCTCGTAATTTCATGACCACTCTTCTTAGTGCTCCAATTTCTCGTGTGTCATAAAGAATTATACTCCGATCACTTGCACAAGCAGCTGTAAGAAAAATTCAAATGGTTGATTCAACAAGTTTTTGAATAATAAATTTGATCTCTTCCTAAGAAGGCCAAAACTATTTACCAAGTAAATTTGTCTGGACCTGGTTGAATTTAACATCGTGTAAGCTGTCCACGCCCCATTTGAAGGTGCGAATTGGCTCATTTCTTGTCTCTTCCCATAAATTACATACTTCTCCGCAAGTAGCAAAAGTGGGATCAGATCGATGATGAGTTATACCGGTTAAAATAGTCTGTAAAATAGATTTATCTTGAATTTCACTTTTTAAGATAGCAATAAATATGAATTATAAACTCTTGCATTTCTTACCTTACTGAGTATAGTGTTTGTAGGTTCTTCTTCTTCATCCTCTTCAGGATTTGCTGCTTTCCATGTTTTAATTGTCTTGTCGTCTCCTACTGTAATGAAATTCTCCGCTTCAGGTGTAAATGCAATGCCACGCACATTTCCATCGTGTGCCAGAAAGCTGCGTTCACAAGTTCTCTGTGGCAAGTTCCAAACTCTGACCTCGCCATCAAAGGCACCACTCAAGAGTATCTGCAAACGTTTTGGGTGTTTGCTCATGCAAGAAACAGCATCTTTGTGACCCTCTAAATTACCGATGAATGGCTTGGCGAAAACCCTGTCTAATTTCACAGCATTCAAAGCTCGTGTGTATTCTCTTGGAGCTTCAAACGGATGCAACACTGGATCGTAGTTTCTGGGAACTGAAGCGATTAATTGTCATTTAAGAGATGTCAAAATTTTGACAGCGATTATATATATTTTTGAGGTTAGAAGTTCAAATTGTTGCTCTACCTTTGTGGATGTCTCGTTTGGTTTCGCGCAAATAATCGTCAGGATTCCTCGTCAACACTTTTACCTTCATGATTGCAGTTAGGATTTAAATAACTACTTGTTCTTGAAAACAGTTGTAAACATCTTTAGAACACGTGTAAGTGACCATACCAACGCGTTTTGCGCACTAGCGTTTACTGCCTATAGCGGAGATTTACTCTAATGCCTATATCTAAATATAATCTCTGTTTTACCTATATGGTTACACGCTCAACAAATCGGTAAATTACCCTCTGAAGAGGGCACTCCAGTAAAATAACATATTAGACTGTTTAAAACAAGTCGTCTGCTAGTCTTTCTTAACCTCCATTACTTTAGTACGTTTTCTAGGCGTTTTGCGTTGTTTACACATTTTGCCGACAGATATTGGTGAAAACAATTGAATACCGTTTGGAAGACTTTTCTATGTTAATAATCACACGCCGGTAAGCATTCTTAGCTTATATACTCAACTACTCTATTTATACAACTAATTTGGTCCTATTTTGTTTGGAGTAGAAAATCACTTACAACAGAATGTGCGACGTATATAATACCTATGCTATACCAACAATTCATGGGGTGAGAATTTTGTTGTAAAACGCACTTACTGGTTGAACTTTCGAGAAAAATTAGTAGTAAAACGTTTTATTTGATTATAGAGATTTTAATCAAATGCAACTATTAGAGGAATAACAAGAATGACAAAAATATTGCAGTTTAATGTTTACTAGAGGTACAGAGCTGTTCAACTCAATTATCAATTGATAAAGAGTTCTTAATAATGAAAATCATTCCATTTTGTAGCAGGTTTAGAATAGACCGTGTCCACTCCAATTAATCAAAAATGGATCTTCTGATGGTTGATTTTGGTGTCAATTACCGATATGTATACATGGACAAAAACAGCGAAGCAGATGAGGTGGTAAACTATGACATCTTTTGCGACGCACTTTTCAAGAAGAGACTGGAGATAGCAGAGTCCATTGTCAGAAATGATTTCAAAAAGATTTCAAAACGAAAGCCATTCAATACGCTCCTACACTTGGCTGTCGAGCAAGAAGACATCAGTGCGATAGAATATCTTCTCAGTAACATGGCTTCCATCAAATTCAAAAATACTCTCGGCGAAACACCTCTGCATCTGGCTGTCAGAAAGAACAATGCAGAAATACTGGACATCATATGCTCGCAAATATCTTACGGCCACAAGGAGAAAACCAACATCAACCCAATGGACAACCAAGGCCTTTCGCACATGCACATAGCCTGCATAAGCAACAACTCGTTGAACGACCTGCACGTTCAGCACTTCCTAGAGCAAGGGGTATCAGCCAACATTCCAGTCAATTCTAATTCACCCCAGTGGCCGGGCTACACACCCCTGCACTTTGCAGTGGAACATGGCAACATGCGAGTTGCCAAGCTGCTACTGCAGAGCGGTGCAGACGTGAGTCTGAAGAACGCGGACGGCGCCACAGCCCTGCACATAGCTTTCCTGAAAAGCTGCACAGCTATGGTGGACGTACTCCTTGAGGCACATCAATCTCTGGAGGTCGGTAACGGCAATCCCAGCAACCAGACCGGTCTGTCTCACTTCCATATTGCTTGCGCTCAGAAGAACGCGAAAATCGTCCAGGGCTTCATCGACCGCGGCGCTGACGTCAACGTCCACGTCAACTTCGACACCTGGGACTACTGCGGCTACACTCCGCTTCACATGGCTGTCCAGTCTCAGTCTAGCGATACGATAGCCTTGCTGATCAAGTACGGCGCCAACATCGCCGCCAAGGAGGCCAGAGGATTGACTCCGTTACACCTGGCTTTCGAGAACGGCTACAAGAAGATCGTCAACCTGATACTGAGTAACGCGTCCCAACAGAACAACCCGGAGAACCCGGTGAATCAATGGTGCCTGTCCCACTTCCACATCGCTTGCGTCCACAACAATTTGGACGTGATGAAGAACTTCCTGGAGAACGGTGTGTCGGTCGACGAGGCCGTTCACGTAGAGGCACCGAGGTTCCCCGGCTACACGGCTCTGCACTTCGCCGCCGAGTTCGAGAGGGTCGAGGCAGCTGAACTGCTGCTCAAGTGGAACGCCGATGTCGACGCCAAGGACTGCGACGGCTTGAGGCCCCTTCACGTGGCCTGTCAGCAGAATTTGAGCAAGGTCAGCAACCTGATCCAGCAGAACGTCGACGTGGACAGCCGAATGCACCGCTACGAGCTCGAGTCTAAGGTGTCCGAGTTCAGCAAATGGTTCAACAGCAGGACCGAGTACCGGAACATGATCGAGCTGCTGCTGAGGTACAAGAGCGACGTCAACTGTAGGGACTACTTTGACAGGACACCGATTTACCACGCCTGCGAGATCAGTCCCAAGATCCTGGAGCAGTTCGCGGTGAAGGTAACTGCCTCGCTGGTCAACAAGTTCGAGAGCACGCGCTTCGAAATTGTCAAACTTCTGGTGGACAACGGCGCGGATATCTTCGCGCGCAACGAGTGCACCGGCAAAACTGTGCTCTATCACCTGGTCGAGCTGGACGAGTGTCTCTTTTTCATCGACAGGTCCAAGGTGAAGATAGCCGAGCTCTTCCTGACTAAGGGAGTCGAGGCCAGTGTCAGGACTAAGACCGGCATGACTCCTTTGCACCTGGCCGTGATCAAGGGTCTACCTAAAGTCGTGAAGCTCCTGCTGACCAACAACGCCGAAGTCAACACCGTCGAGAACATCAGTCTGGAGACGCCACTGCACAAAGCCTGCGAGAACCTACACGCTGACATCGCGCAGATGCTCCTGGACAACGGGGCCGACGTGACCGCGAGGAAGAAGAATGGCCGGACGGCTCTGCACGATGTCGTCTCCAACACGGACTTTGACTTCACGGACTCCAACGCCAAGGCAACCAGCGACCTGGTGGTCCGGCTCCTCGATGCCGGTTGTGACGTCAACGTCCAGGACTACGAGGGCAGAACTCCGCTGCACGTGGCCTGTTCCGCCCTGAACTTTGTGGGCGCGCAGGTTCTCCTACACAACGGCGCCGACATCAATCTCGAGGACGACTCGGGCAAGGCGCCCCTGTCCTACTGTCTCTTCCACTGCCGCGGCAATTTTCACCGGATCTACTACATCTTCTACGAGCACATCACCAAGATCAAGTACGTCGGCTATCACGTAAGCAAAAAGAACAAGGCCTACTTCTCACGAATCGGCAAGATGCACAACTACTTCAGCGACGAGAGCGCCAGGTATCTCAACAGCGAGTACGTCAAGGAGTTTCACAAGATGAGCAGCAAAAAGATCGGCACTAGCTCGCTCAACGAGATGCTCCAGAAGGACGCGAACCAACTGGCCGTTTACGCCAAGAACAAGACCTTCAGGAAGATCGTCACCGCCAAGAAGTTCGCCGAGAAGTTTCCTTTCTTCGGCTACCTGCTGAAACTTCAGTACAAGAAGGGCTGCGCCAGATTGAAGGTCATGAAATCGGCGAAGTTGGCGCTGGAGTATCTAACCAGGCGCGAGTTTCCCGACGAGTGTGCCGAGTTGATTTTCAAGGAGCTCGACAACGATAATCTGAAGCACCTCGTGGTGGCCGGCGAAGCTGTTGTCGAGAATCGTAGTAGTCAATGAAAACGTGATATTTACACTATTGTATACTTTGAAAGCCTAACTTTTAGCAACGAGTAATCGCATCAGCTTTATTATAATTGCCATAAGCAGGAGGGTGTATAAAGGTAGAGCGGTAGGTTTTGTATACAGGCTGTGTATGAAAGCTTTAAGTGTGATTTTGTATTCTTTTTTTCTTTCTTTCATTTTTACCTTCTACGACATGCAATGTCTGCTGCATTTGTATTCTGTTTCTTTGTAAATTAAACAATCGATTTTTGAGATGGTATGCTAGTAACAACCGTATCTTGTCTCTTCATTTGTTCAACCTCGACTTCTTACAATTCGAATTCGTTTTAATTCTCGAAATACGTGTAATTGATTTTGATATAGGCCTTCTTGTTAAAGGAGTTATCGTCGCTTAATGGTAAGAAGTTGATTATCGAAAAACCAGGAATTTCAAATCGCATACGATGAAGACAAGCTACCAACTTATAGTAATGACAAATACTTGAATGTATACTTTAATAACAATTGTTGGGTAATAATCACACGCAGTTGGGCTTTGGTATTCATCGTGCTTATAGTCGACTGATAAAGCGACAAAGTATTTACGAATCGTCTATTTTTAGATCGTGACAGACGAATCGATATGTCCCGATATAAAACACCTACACAGGTATTTTATTATCACAATAATTTTTAGATAATTTCATATGACATCACCTACTACATCGTGCTACAACTATCGTTCTATTTTTTTCTCCACGAAATCATCGAAATGTTCAATCAAAAGCTTTTCGCTTGTATAATTATCGAGAAAAAAATCAAGACAATCTGTCGGGCCAAACCGAAAGCTCACCTACAAGTCCATAAACTCGAGATAAGATAAGATCCTCCAAAAAAAAGTATGACACAAAAAATCCACCGCGCCTACGCTCACCGCGATGATCTTCGCGACTTCCGGCAAAACCCATCGATATACTTCATACCAACACGTAGGTACAAGGTATGTACAACACATACCGGTGAATCTTCTCGGAATTGAAAAAAAGAGAGGCGTGCCTATTATCTACGTAATTCGTCATACTCACGGGGTTCTGGGAAAGTCTGTATACTATACATATAAGTATACATGTGTGTACATACGTATATACTGCACGCATACGCTCGGCCGCGGAACGCCGAGATAAGATAAGTCCTCGTTTTTAACTGGATTCAGTTAAGGTGTCCGCATCATTCGTCGCTAGAGAATCAGTCGAGTCGCGTGTACGCTTCTATCAAACAGAGAACAAAATGCCAGGTGAGGTTTATTATTGTTTATTAGTATACCGTTTTGCAGAGAGAATCTGATTAAAGTGTCGGTGAAATAAGTGTGGTTTTATTTTACTTTTTTTTTTTTAAATCGTTTGTGAATTGCAGACTTTTTTCTTTGTACATACACTTTAATTAGACTCGCTGCAATGATAAGCCAACGTTACTTGCCGTGTCGTGTGTTAAAAAGTTAATTACCGCGTTTAAAATATTCTCGATCGTTCCATTTTGATATGCGAAATGTGTCGTTTGTTGCAATTACTATTTAGTTATTATTAAAAAAAGAAAAATTAAAAACTTTTGGACACAGAGATTTGAAAAATTTCTCAAAAAACTTGATCTTGTACAAATCAAATCGATGAACGAAATAGTATTACAATTTGAATGTGTCAATAAAACGATGAATCCATTGATATGCTGAATTTCTCGGTTGTTTAACAAATTATACAATCTCGATGACATAGCAATTATCGTATATTTCAATCTTGATACGACACTTCTTTTACAATTCGCGGAAAACTTGGACACAAAGCGATGTAATTCAAAGATAAGCCATCAACGAAAAAGAATCGTAAAATAACAAATTCTATCCTGTTGTGTATTTAAAATATATCTATCGGATAAAGCTCGTTCTCGTGTATTGAGCTTGGTTTATCAGCGCGGAATCTAATCAGCACCGGTTCTACTTGGATCTCTATCAGCATGTAAAAAACGTCGCGATCATTCTACGTGAAAAATCCCCGTATTAAAGTGTAATACGATTGGCCCAATAAACAGAGCAACACTCGGGTTTTTGTCGATGATTCACAGTTCAAACCTTTCATATTCTTCACATATACATACGTCTTCCGCAGATTTACATGAGTCACATATCTTGAGAAAGTAGTCGCAGACGGTTTTATCGCGTATATATAAACGATTAATTAATTAGCGTGAATCAACTGTATAACTTTCCCGCTCATCTGGTACAAAAGAAAAGGCGCGAATTACGGAAATGAACATTTGACTCCTGTTGAAATACAAAAATTTGAGAGAAAAAAAAACACCCTTACAGTTGCCGTAAAAAACAACTCAACACGTAAAAATCAACAGGCGGTTAAGTCTTCATTTCTATAATTTTCGCAGCCATCAATCTCGATCAATAAATCCTATACAAACGAACGAACAAAAGCAAAGCCAATATAAACACACACACACAATGGGCTCGTGCTGCTCGGAGGAACCTGCACCCCCGTACTATCCTCCACCCCCGGAGCCACAACTAAAGCCGAACATGTACGATTCAGCCTACAAGTGGGTGCACAGAAGCGCAGGACAGCCCCTGCCACCAACTGCCGTAAGCGGTGGTCGTGACATCGACGGTGCCCAGATCTACGTCGGCAGAGCCTTCCACGATGGTGACATGATCCCGGCCAAGGTCATCCCTGAAAAGGACGTCGCTTACGTTGCTCACGGTGGCCAGGAACACGCCAAGCACAGCTTCGAGGTGACTATTATCAATTTTTTTTTTTTTTTTAATTTCGTTATATTTATGATGCTTTTTGGAACTTTCTGGTATATGAACTTCCTGATAAGCACTTGTTCAAACAGACGCGCGCGGTGACCTGGATGTATAATCATAATGCTTAATGCTACTTGCACCGTGCTATATCAGCTATATAACTCAAAATTATGTATGAAACTCGCTTCTTTTGAATTGCTTGATATAATACACTCGACGCGAAATTTCGTTCGAACGAGGAAAAAGCGTGGATAAAAATCGCGGCGGAGCTTGTGTAACGGTAAAAAGAGCTGATTTATCGCGGCTGCGTACACACACGTTGAGGCTACCTCTTTTGCTGTAGTACATATATCTAATCGTCGCTGATGCAGTATCTTTAATCGAGTGACGACGAAGCGCGATCGATACGCGAGATTGAGACGTTCTTGACTGGCGCGTTCTTTTTTTTTTTTTTTTTTTTGAGGCCATTTCATTTTTAGCGGTTGTTCTTCTTGTTGTCGAGGGGATTATACGCCGTTGATGGCGTTTTATCGATTATAGCGAGGGTTGATTTTTCAAGATAAGCGCGCTCTTATCTCATCGTATAGCACTACTTCTTTTTTTTTTTTTTGTTAAATTTCGAGCGGAAAGAAGTTTCTTGAAATTATAACGCGAGTTACGCCAGGTTATTTCTTGTACATGCATACATATCTCCGCGACCATCTTTTACATAAAAAAAGTATATACTACACGATCACGAGTTACACATAAAAGGAAAAAAAGACACTCAAAAACCAAATACACAATCCTGCACGTCGTGCATGTCAATAAGGAAGTGCGTCAAAGGTCTCGCGTCATAACTCACAAGCACACAATCGGCCTTCATGAATTTCAAGTGGTAAAATGCGAATTTTCGTGGCCCGCACAGGTACTCGTCCAGGGAGAATTCAACTGG